>LUCG01015348.1:0-14618 GCA_001633085.1 Carthamus tinctorius | reverse complement strand
GAGTGGTGGAGATCACTTCTCTACTTCTCATTTTTTTAGCACTTTTCATTTGAACCTTTCTCTATATATGTATGCACCTTATATTAAATTAATAATGTTTGGCATAATCAATATAATTGCACCAACAAATTAACATTATACAAAAGAAGTTACATTGTTATTATAAAATTACACTCTTGTTGTAGTTTACGGTTATTATATATTCATTTTTAATCAATGCTGAGTTTACTTTCAGTTGTAAGTTTATGTACCTTGTATATTTATATACATTTGCAAATTATTTAGCAAAATTTAATTACTTATAATACTAATTAATAACAAGTATTAATGAATATTAAAAATAAATTGAATATCATATTTAATAATAGGCTCATTTTACGGGTTTCAACAAGATTTTGTAATGATATATCTTGTGTAAAATAATGTTTACTTTTTATGAGAATTATTTAACCAATTAATATGAAAAATGAAAAATTTATAAGGGAATGAATAGTGTTCATCAAAATTTAGAGAATTGCTTTTCAATCCTCTAAAAGTATCTCTACGTATAGAGGTGGTTGGAGAAGGATACATTCCTCTTAAGTGTATGTTTAGAGTTTAGAGGCAAAGGTTGAAGAGGCCCTAAGCTCTGAACACTTAAATTTGTATTTTTTGTAGCCTTGATTGCAATTTCTAATGCAGCTCTCTTCTTGGAAACCGTTTTTCTGGGGAAATACCAGGGGAGCTGGGGAATATTACAACTTTGACATATTTGTATGTCTTCTTTCTCTATTTCTTTTCTATTTTGGTATTGCTTCTGGCTTATTCTGATACTCCGAGTCAAATCCTCCTAATGACTACGTCATAATATAGCAGTGGAATAAAGACCAACTTTAGTTAAGTTAGTTTTGATCCTGTTTTATTGTTAGCATTCAACCCAATTTATCTTTGATCTGTAGCTACTTTTTACTGGTGAACTAAGGCAAATATACGTTCAATATTGTTATGTATAGTGATGTAACTATGAATTTAAACAGGAACCTTGAAGCAAACAACTTTTCTGGGACTGTTCCTTCTGACCTCGGGAGATTAATTAATCTACAATCATTGTAAGACTGATTTTCTCTCATACTGTTCTTTCCACTAACCAGCTATTTTTTAATTTGTTCTGCTTCATGATGCTGAAAATTTAGGATCTTGTCCTCAAACCGGTTGACGGGGACATTGCCCGCCTCCTTTGCTGAATTGAGAAATTTGATAGATTTGTAAGTACTTCTACACTGCTACATAATCCATACATTAATTTCAAAGATGAGAAGTTGTCTGCTTTACCTAAACCTTTTTGTTTTTGAAAAGGTGGGGGTAGTTTATGTTTCACAAATATTTCCAAGGTGTACTTTCACTGAGAAACTTGTTCGTATGTTACAGCCGGATAAGTGACAACAACTTCAGTGGGTCCATGCCTAACTTCATACAGAATTGGAGACAAATCAGTAAAATGTAAGATCAATTTCCATTCATAATGCTTACTGAATCAAATACTAGCATATGCAATGAAGCAACATATATATTCCTGTTAATCTTTGTCGTATCCTTGTTTTTTAAAGAGAAATGATTGGGACTGGGCTGCAGGGACCAATTCCTTCAAATATATCCCTTCTTCAGAATTTAACAGATTTGTGAGTGTAGATACTGCCCTTATGTTCTCGTGATTAACTTTGGTCCTTTCTAGATGTGACCCTTTTCCTTCTATTCTTTTGTTGGTGTGTTAGAGAAAGTGGTTATTACTCATTGCAACTTTTTCTGCAGGAGGATTTGTGAACTAAGTGGATCAACTCAGGGATTCCCTTCGTTAGATAGTGCTACCAATCTACAAACAGTGTATGCAGATGGTTCTGATTTATACATATCGTTTAATGCATTGTACTATGAGTCCATACCGTTTGATTTACCCCGTTTTTCCCTGGCGTTCAGTGTATTGAGAAGCTGTAACATTTCTGGAGAGATACCTGCTTATATTTGGCAAAAAAGAGATCTTCAATTACTGTAAGTAGCACATCTGATGATTATGCCAATTTGTATAGTGCTTAAGACATAAAGTGTGTGTGTTGACCCACAAATTGATCAAGTATACCGTTACTAATATTGAATTGCAATGTTATCTTACGTGAAAGTAGCTTTTTTAGTGAAGAATATCTGTTTTGATAATATGAGTTGGTATGTACTATGATATGGTCCACTTCATTTTTTAAGTCTATAATATTCATTAGTATCTTTTATGCTGTAAATTGTATAGGGATGTAAGCTTTAACAAGTTAGTTGGGGGGATATCTCGTGACATCATCGGTAGAAGCTTGCGTTTTGTGTAAGTATAACCAAGTCAATTTGAATTTTAAGGATATCTTTGAACTTTATTGCGCTCATATATAGACGTACATACGTATATCCATATGTATCTATATAACATGTATGTATGCATGTATATGTGTATTTAGGTAAGTATGGTTATACGCATGTGCGTGTATACATGTTCTTGTTGGAGTTGGTTCGTAAGTCTCTTTCATGCTTTTAACATTTGGTCTATATCTCAATTGTTAACCATGTGAATTGTGATGTTGTCTGAATAGGTTTTTAACTGGCAACATGCTAAGTGGAGATATTCCCGAGACACTTTTGATAGAAGGAGCTACCATGTATGTCTTTTTTGTGGATGTTTATAGCATACTCGTTTGCTTCATAAGAAGATATATAGTTTGACTTCTAAGGTGTAATGGACTTACTTTCAAGTTTAGAATTGATGTCACTTCATTTAAACCTTAAAGAAAAATGATGGTTTATATCATCTTATAACAAATGCCTTAAAGAAGAAAAAGGTTGTTGATAAATATGCAACAAGATCCACAAGGTTTTTGAAATTAAGAAGTAACCCATTTGACTTTATAAGTCAGATTATTTCTCTATGGATGGAGTATTATTCATCGTTTGTGCTTGGTATTATAGGGTTCTGAGCTATTTTCTTGTGCAAAATAAGCTACTGATAAAGTAACATGAAAATGAGTGACACGTTTTATTTGATTTGATTCAGTGACCTATCCTACAACAATTTTACATGGCAAGGGCCTGATCGACCTACATGCAAACCAAACATGTCAGAATGCTTCTTTAGTTAGTCTTATATTTCTCCTTCTGTATGCTACTTTTGACGGTTTTACAAGTTTGTAATACTGATCCAGCTTTGTGTTTGTATCAGGAATCTATACCTTAACCTGTTTAGGAGTTCTTCAACAGGGAACACATTGTAAGTGCATATGTTATGGGTTAATTCAGTGTGTTATATTACCAAGAAACTATAGATGTACAAAACGTAGTAGATGCTCTGGGACATTTGAACACATGAATCCCTATTTCTTTTATTTCTATCTTAATATCTCTGAATGGTTGACCTCTTTAAGTTGGAGAATGGATATCAATTATTTCGGTCTTCGCAAACAAAGCAGAGAACTTTTGGAAAACAGAAAAGACTTAAAAACTAAAACAAAGTACAAATCAAGCAAGTGTAAGGAAAATCTGACCTTCAAAACTCAAAGAAACTCATTCCATAGCCAGATGGCACTAGGTATCGGAGTATGAAACAGTCTGCACCTCCCTTTGCGCTAGCAGCAATCAAGGAAACACTTTGCAGGAACTAGAGAACTTTTCATTAGGATGCATAGTTGTCAGTAGCGAATAGCGCAAAATAACGATGGCTTACTGATATGTTACATAGCGAATAGCGATAAATAGCGATAGCCTTCTAAAGATAAATTATATATTTATATATTACCTTAAAAGTCTTAAACTATTATATATTTTAGAGAACAAAACATAATACTAAGTGTTTTAAGTCTTAATCTATTACATATATTAGATAACAAAAAGAAGACCAGTAGCTGGAGCAGAGAGAGGTCGCCGGAGACCAATAGCTGGAGCAGAGAGAGGTCGCCGGAGACCAATATCCGGAGCAGAGAGTAGAGAGTAGAGACCGAGAGAGGGTCTGAGGGGTGTGGTGGGCTGGTGGCAACTTTTTTACAGTTTAAAATGTTACATAAGTAAAACCCTAATATTTACCAAAGTAAAAGAAAAAAAAAACACAAATTCCATCGCTATCGCTACAAATCAAATAGCGACGTTTTTGCGCTATCGCTATCATTATCGCTATTTTGCGATATTGACAACACTGTTAGGATGAGTAGGAAAATGAAATCCCTGCTGAAACTAGCTATATCTTTTGACCAGGGGAAAAACATCGATATCATTCTTGCAATCTGAATATCTCACGAAGAAAATCGTTTACCCAATTTTATTAGTAGGCTTGAAGTTGTGCACAAAACATGACCAAAATTTTAGGTGGAATAATAAATGTGGTGTGCCAAGATAAAACGATTTATAAGGAACCTTCCTTTGTAATGTAGAAGTCATTCTATTGAGGGGTAAAATCCTGTTGAAACACCACCTCCCTAAAGTCGATGAAGGATGTTATGATGAATCAACATAGTTTATGCAACATCTAGTAAATGCATGTCCTAGCATTCAACATCACCATTCTGTTGTGGAGTGTACTGCGTGAAATGTAAAATCAGATTTGGGCCCACCGGCTAGTTAAGATGCATGAGCATTCTTATCCATCTCACATGATTGACAATGCAACTTAAATGCTTTTGAGAAGGATGTGAAAGAGGACTACAGATATCCTAGAAAGTATCAAATTGATAGAGCCTCAGCCTCAGCCTATGACACATGATTTATTCTAATTGTTAGAGATATACAACTGTATATATGCTTATTTAAGCATGATTTAGTTTCCTTGTATAGTTTTATTCTCTTTCCTAGTTTAGTGTTGAGAGTCCTGTATATATACAACTGTATCAAGGATCCAAGATGGTGAAAAAGCATCACCACAAGTGCATGCACCTGATTACAATTCTTTACCTCCTTTATTGGGGTTCTGGTTGTTGGATACCATATGGTGAGCAAGAGCTGCATAATCTGTAATGTTCAAATGTGTGCAGAATCACCTTGGCTTCTTTGGCTAGTGACTTCATGCCTCCATGTATTCAATTCAATTCACTTCCTCTTGCATTTGGTTGGCTCAATCAGTTCATACGGTGGTATTCAATCTACTGTGCAACTTTGGAATATAAATTTTGGTAGACAATGGCTTTCTATCCGTGTTCTAAACCAATCTAAGCTATGGCTTAGCATCTATATTCTCTTAAATCACGGCTTACAGATTCAATTGTATTGCTTTTATTTTATTTTTCTGCTATGCCCATGTTGCTCTTCTGTGGCTATCTTCAGTCAATTGTTATGGTTTCTGACAACCCAGTCCTGTAAACATGGCCTATACTCATGGCCTATACTCTCGATGCAAATTGTAATGGTTTAGCTTTTCGCTCATATATTATCACATACCTCCATTATCTCTGCTATGATGTCCGTTAGGTGGTTGCCATTGCTCATAGTGATTTGGGATTCAATCTCGCTTTGATGAAATTTCACATTTCATTTGGTCTCAGGTCAACAACTATGCTTTGGTTGGTGCTGGGTATTGTTGTGAAAAAGCCTGTTTAGTGGGTTCAGTTAAAACAAGGACATTTCTCAAGTCGAGGGGTTCTTTTATTAATGTGGATTTCTGATTTAGAAATAAGAGTATTCTTTATTTCTGACTTTTTAGATTTCTGATTTAGGAATA
Organism: Carthamus tinctorius; assembly: GCA_001633085.1. NCBI lineage: Eukaryota > Viridiplantae > Streptophyta > Magnoliopsida > Asterales > Asteraceae > Carthamus > Carthamus tinctorius. The sequence goes on along the minus strand of LUCG01015348.1, from coordinate 8,908 downwards.
AGAGTATTCTTTATTTCTGACTTGAATGAAACCGATTACAAGAAAAGAATTAAATAGGCAGCAAAATAGAAATCTAATTTAACTGCAACACCTCCATCCTTATCGGCACTTTTAAACAAAACGAGACTAATCCTAATTCTATGAAATTGACTCAGACTCTTAACACTGGGAGATCGATTTGGATTTTAATAATTGGGTCGAGATCATCTTCTGATAGGCTGGTCGATCTTAGTAAGCTGGGCCGAGATCATCTTCTCATGGGCCGGTCGATCTTAGTAAGCTGATCGATTGAGTTTCCAAACTCCCCCTCAAGTTGGGCTGTGAATGTCAATCATGCCCAGCTTGGATCGTAATTCCTCAAAGCTTGGTTTCAGGCTTTCAGCAAAGCCTTTGTAAGAATATCAGCAACGTGATGTTTTGAGGTAACATAAGCTAGTTCTAGCTTGCCTTCTTCCAGCTTCTCCTTGATAAAGTGCCTGTCTAGTTCCACATGTTTTGTTTGTTCATTGTGCACCGGATTTTTTGCAATTTCAATTGTTGTTGTGTTGTCACTACACAACTTTTGTGTCTCCGACCATATTGATCCCCAATTCTGTTAGAACTCTTCTCAGCCAGATTCCTTCACAAATCCCATAACACATGGCTCTATATTCAGCTTCAACACTGCTCCGGGAAATGACTTGTTTCTTACTCCTCCAAGTGACTAGATTCCCCATACATAGGTACAGTAACCAATAGTAGATCTACCATCCCTTTTTGAGCCGCCCTAGTCTGCATCAGTAAATACTTGTACTTGGTTTTCTGATTTTCCAAAGAATATCCCTTTTCCTGGACTATTCTTCAGGTACTTCGGAATACGAATCACTGCTTCTAGATGAAACTTGGTTGGTTGATTCTTAAATCTACTCACCATACCAACTGCAAAACTTATCTCTTCTAGTATGTGTTAAGTAGATTACTTTCCTAACTAAGCTTTGATATCTTCCTTTGTCTGTCGCGTCTCCTTCCTGTCTTAGATGATTTCCAATTGATTTCATGGGGGTTGGTGACGGCTTACAACCAAGCATCCCTGTCTCCTTCAAAAGATCAATGGTGTACTTCCGTTGAGTGACAAATATTCCTTTGTGGGTCCTCACGACCTCCATTCTTAGGAAATATCTCAATTTCCCTAGGTCTTTTCGAACTCCTCTGCAAGCACTCTCTTCAGGCAGTCAATTTCTTCTCTGTCATCACCTATCAGAATAATGTCGTCTACATACACAATCATAATGGTTTTCTTTCCTGTTGTAGATGATTTAATCATGGTTTAAAAAACGGCCGAGGCGTACACCTCGAGGCGCGCCTCGAGGCAACGCGCCCAAAAAACGTATCTGAGGCGCCGCCTCACACCCCTGGAATAGAACGTACGTATTGAGTCTGAGGCGTTTCGGTAAGGCGGTGAGATGCTGAGGCAGTCCAGAGGCGTAAGTTTTTTTTGGCCAATTAAAAGTTGCGTTTTTTTTTCCTGGGTAACTCTTTCTTTATTTTGATCCTAATTCTTTGACTTCTTTGTCCTTTTTCCCTTCATATCAAAAAGGATTTATCCTTTATTAGTATTTAAACCTATAGACCATACCTATTTAACCCTATCCATTCCTACCAATAGAAAAAGGTGCACTCCATCTATCCCCTTTCATTCTTCATCTATCCCTATCAAACGACTCCCACTCTCCGTCTCTCACTTTTTCTGCAAGAAACACAGGTGACAACAGCACTCCGGCGACCGGCAGCACTCCGACCATTAGATAATTAGAACTTTTAAGTTGATAATATAATTGATTATGGATAATAGAGCATTCCAGCAACCAATAGCATGATGATAACAATGTTGATTATGGAAGTTTTAGGATGGATAACGTTTCATGAACTTATGATTAGAACTTTTAAGTTGATGTTCTAAGACTTATAGTTACTACTTAGCAGTATTATTGAATTATGGATTCTATGGTTTGGTTATTCTGGTATGGAAATATAAAATTATGTTTTTTCTTAAGTGTTGTGAATTTATGAATTTCTTTGTTATAGTTTTTTGAGGCTTAAGCCTCACGTACCAATTAAAAAAACGCCCCGAGGCTCGTTTTCGTTTTTTTTAACCTTGTATTTAATAAACAAGGTATGATCAGTATGGCATTGACTGAATCCATTCCGGTTTACCACTTGTGTTAGACGTTCAAACCATGCTCTCGGTGATTGTTTTAGCCCATAAAGTGATTTCTTTAGCCTGCATACTTTCTCGGAAGCTTCTTTCAAGTGGATGCCAACGGGTACATCCATGTACACTTCTTCTTCCAATTCCCCATTCATGAAGGCATTCTTTATATCTAGTTGGTGCAGCGGCTAGTCTAGATTTGCAGCTAGTGAAAGTAGTACCCGTATGGAATTGAGCTTAGCTACTGGTGCAAATGTTTCCCCATAATCAACCCCATACGCTTGAGCAAATCCTTTCGCTACGAGCCTGGCTTTGAAACGATTCACTGTCCCATCTGCTTTGTATTTTACTGCAAAAACCCATTTGCATCCTATGGGTTTCTTATCTGGGGGCAAAAAAGTGTACTCCCACGTGTTATTTTTCTCAAGTGCCATGATTTCCTCCTCAACAACAGTCTTCCAATTCGGTTCTTTTAGGGCTTCTTGTATATTCGATGGGACTTGTAACCAGTCCAATGAAGCCGCAAATGCCTTATGAGCTTGTGACAACCTTTCATGAGTCAAAGTTTCTTATTGGGTGGTTTGTGCACACTCTTTTTTCCTTTACTAATACCTATCAGAATATCCAAATCATCATAACTTTCACCTGTTTCAGCTGTATCATTATCATCATCAGATGTACATGAATTAAGGCTCATACCTTGGCTCGTCTGACAGTTGGGACTCTGTCTCGGATTGCTTTCATGGCAGTGTGGAGCTGGAGTGTTGACCTCTCCTTCTGTGGCCTTTTTTCGTCTTGAATACACAAGGGTTTCTTTTGGAGTACTATCTTGTGGGTTTGAGGTATGTGACAGGGAAGGATTAACTGAATCATCAGGTTGGCAATTTTCTGGGATTGGCATGGACCAAAACTGATCCTCTTTGGATATATTCTCCCCTTGAGGATCGGATTTGGAGTAGAACGGTTGATCCCCGAGGAAGGTAACATTCATGGTATTGTAAATCCTTTTTGAAGATGAGGAATAACACTTGTATCCTTTTTGGTTGTTTGCGTAACCTAAAAAGACACACTTGATTGTTCTAGGATCTAGTTTACTACGGTTTTGTGGTGGAATGTGTACAAAGGCCATGCACCCAAACACTCTAAGGGGAACATTGGTTAGGAATCTAATATGTGGATATGAAGCTTTAAGAATTTGAAGGGGTGTTTCAAAGTTAAGAACTCTAGATGGCATGCGATTCATTAGATAAGCTGCAGAAAGAATTGCGTCACCCCAAAAGAAAGATGGGACATGAGATGCAAAGAGGAGAGAACGAGTTACTTCTAGGAGATGTCTGTTTTTCCTGTCGGCTACTCCGTTCTCGGCTACTCCATTTTGTTGCAGGGTGCCAACACATGAGCTAGCATGCAGTATCCCATTGCCTATGAGATACTTCCTAAGATTTGACTCAAAAAACTCAGTTCTGTTATCAGTTTTTAGTACTTGAATCTTGGTGTGAAACTGGGTTTCTATCATCTTATGGAAATCTTGGAAAATAGGTCTTACTTCGGACTTTTCTTTCATAAGAAAAATCCAAGTGACATAGGTGTGCTCATCGACAAACGAAACAAACCATCTAGCCCCAGATAAGCTTTTTACTCTAGACGGTTCTCACACATCACTATGAATTAAATGGAATAGGTGTGACGCTTTATAAGGCTGAGACGGATACTTAGTTAGAGAATGTTTAGCAAGTTGATAGGCTTCACATGAAACGAAATAGGACTTTTATTGAATAACTTGGGAAATAATTTTTTTAAGTACATAAGATTAGGGTGACCTAGTCTAAGATGCCATAGAAAAAGATCATTTATCTGTTGACTTGACTGGAAACATTGAAAGGTAGAATCAGGTTCCATAATGAAGAGGTCTCCACGAGCTCTAGCACTGCCAATCGTCCTCCCTGAGATCGAATCCTGAAATTAACACACAACAGGAGACATTTTAGTGATGCAGTTTTGACTTTTCATAAGTTGGATAGGAGACATCAAATTGTAAGTTAAGTTAGAACATAAAGCGTAGAGTTCAGAGTGATGTCTCTAGTGATATATGCCGAACCTATCCCTTTTACATCAGATAGTAAACCATCGGCTGTTCGAGCTTTTGCCCCAGCTGTGTTTGGTTGAACATCGTGTAGAATTCGAATGTCTCCAGTCATGTGAACGGTAGCACCAGAATCCACCATCCATTCACCTGTATTTTAACTATGCATTTAGAGCAGTTGGTAAGTTCTCACCTTGTGTCACAGCTGTTGTACCTTTCTCTCCCATCGCTGACTGAATGGTGGTTTGGAGCATCTTTTGTAACACTCCCTTGAGTTCAAAGATGGCTGAGGCATTGTCTTTGTTTGAGTAGGTATCTCGGGCTGCATTCCAGATCTCCTTTGTTATCCGGTAGTACATAAAATTCTCTCCTGTCTCGTTGGTCATGGAGTTTAACAGCCATGACATCACCATGTTGTTTTCTGTCTTCCATGTTCTGTACTTTGCATCATCTTCCTTTGGTTCAGCAGTGGCACCGGTCAGGTAATCTTCTTTCCCCTTTTCCGCTGATGAAAATCATCACGGAATGGGACCATTGGTTGTAATTATGTCCGGTGAGCTTGTGTTCCATGATAGGAATTATCCCTCCTTGGGTAAGGCTGGTGTTGGTGTGTGGCATCTCCCAAGGCTTTGAGCTTTCTGCTTCGGCTCCCATGGCGAATCTGCCGAATTTTGTCATTGTATCGGCTGTATTGGATCAGGTATTGGATGAGAACAGCTCTGATACCATGTAGATTTCTGATTTAGGAATAAGAGTATTCTTTATTTCTGACTTGAATGAAACCGATTACAAGAAAAGAATTAAATAGGCAGCAAAATAGAAATCTAATCTAACTACAATACCTCCATCCTTATCGGAACTTTTAAACAAAACAAGACTAATCCTAATTCTATGAAATCAACTCAGACTCTTAACACTGGGAGATCGATTTGGATTTTAATAATTGGCCGAGATCATCTTCTGATGGGCTGGTCGATCTTAGTAAGCTGATCGATTGAGTTTCCCCAATTAATCCCTGCACCCCTTGGGTTGGAAATTGGAACATCCATGTACACATCAATGTCAAGATGCCACTCAAATCTATGCCTCATTTTCTCCAAGGCAACTTGCCTTCCTAGCAAGTCTTCAAGGCTTTTTTAATCTCAATTGTGGATTTCAAATCCTTGTAAATACAATTCCTTTTTTTTTGCCAAAAAGAACTTTTACACTAGCAAATGGTCTTCAATCTTCTAAAGTTTTCTGAATAAACCCTGATGCTTTGACACTTTCAAATTTCTCCTCTTCCTAATATGGAACTGTAAGAACATCAATGCATATTGATCACAACCTGGTAATGAAACCCTTAGCCATTGCCAACATGGTGCTCCAATGGGACTAATTGAGACACAACCAGGATGGAGGTATATTTTGAGTATGAAGAGGTCCAGGTACGAAGAGCATCAAGTTATATCATTTAGTGTCTAAGGAGTCACAATGAGGCTAGACTCGAAGAGTTGGTGCTCGTCTGTTTATGTTTAAGGCATGACAGGTGGCAAAGATGAGCAAATTGTAATCCGTTGGGCATTATTACCTAGGGTGTCAATATATATATATATATATGTATGTATGTATGTATGAAATACAATAGAAAATATGGAGATGGCTATTTAATTTTAATTTGCGTGTAGGTATAGGCCAATAAAATATGAAACTTTAATTCTAATGTGACTAATCTAGTAATCTATTTCTAACTTTATGCACCATAACAATATTATTTGAAGAGTCCTTTTTTATGCAACATTGATGTGTATCTCTCTCTCTCTCTCTCTCTCTCTCTCTCTTACATTCATATCATTAATAGACAGGATATACTTCCATGCACAAGGGATTCCACGTGTCATAGATGTAAGTGGTTTCTACTTCAGCATACATCTTTGAATTTCTCTTGCTATTAGTTCAAGTTGTAGATGCATGTCCATCTTTTTGTTTATCAACCCACTATGAAGAAAATGCTGAAGCTTTCTAGCGACACTTAGAATGCAATATCAACTAACTATGTTCCGTTAAGAAGAATCTCACTACTTATCTGTGATTCAAGCTCTATGCTATGAATAATATGCTTTAACCTAAAAATCTCTTTTACTCCCTTTATCAAAACGACTTGATCCTATCCATTTTGGTTGTTTAGTGTTGTGTTTATGGGTCTCATTCTCATACGGTTTGATGCTTTACTTGGTGCAAGAAGAAAAGAAGTTGATGCTAATAAGGAGAATGCAGAATTAAGGAAAAAAATGTACAAACAAATAGAACATGGTCCTTCTATGGTTAAATGACGATCACAATCTTTATATCCTAAACTAGTAGGAGTTGTTTAAGAATAACCCAATAATTTATGAAGAGGTTAAGCCCAATAAAAAATATGAAGATCTGAACCCCTGGCTAGAATCCAGACCGCTAGTAAAGATTACAAGGTACGGGTCATGGTCTATTAGTGAGGTTTTAACTATTGAAACATAAGGTACAACATGATTTTAGATTCTTCTCCTTGATTCTTCTGACCATACCGGAAAAACCTCCATATCTACCACCATGACCATTAAGATCTCCTTCAAATATTTTAATGGTATTCATTTTCCCAAATCCATTTCTGCTAGGTCCTCCCATTATCTTTCTAAGACTTTTTAAAATAAGACCTAACGGGCATGTGCAATAATGACATTAATTACCACTTACCAGTCACTGTTCTGCCTGCTAGGACTAGGAGTCATTCATTTTCTTTTTACTCCATAGATTCTTATGGCAATATAAGTTACTATGTTGATATAATGTCATTGTATGCTTATGGCAGATGGATGTTCCTTACATGTGAACAGTGGCGGAGATGATTTGAGGGTAAAAGAAAATAATGTCGAAGTTTTTTATGAAGGAGATGCCTCATTTGATGGTGGTGCAGGAAGTTTTCATAAAAGCACTAATAATTGGGGACTTAGTAGCACCGGGGACTTCCTTGACGATAATATTCAAACAAACCGATATGTAGAATCTTTGCAGGGAACGGACTTACCTTCTCTTTATGCAACAGCCCGACTCTCTCCACTCTCTCTTACTTATATCAGCTATTGTTTGGAAAATGGGGATTACATTATTAATCTGCACTTTGCTGAAATACAGTATACTAATGATAGTACCTACCTAAATCTTGGAAGGCGGATATTTGATATCTATATTCAGGTGACAATCTGATAACTATAATTATTAAGCATGCATGTTGTGCACTTGGTTTTGGAATTGCTAGCTGATCTATGTAATTCAGGGACAATGTGTTAAAAGGGGATTCAATATTGAAGATGAGGGTGGGATAAGAAGGCCGTTTGTGCTACCCTTCAATGCAAGTGTAATAAATAACACCCTAGAGATACGCTTATACTGGGCTGGTAAAGGGACGGCACGTTTTCCCAAGAGAGGACGTTATGGTCCCCTCATATCAGCGATCTCTGTTAACCCATGTGAGTATGTAGGTGTTTAGTATATGTAAGTTATACCATAGATTTCTTGCTATAATAGCTATTTATACAAATATGATTATGTAAGTCATAATTTCAGTTAATACTCTTAAATCTTAATATTTGTGACACACTTGCATTACCATTAACAATTATGGAAAGCTTCAAAGTTATCGAAATTTACTAGTGTTCTGGTTCTAAAAATCTACACTGTTCTACATATGTCAATATTTATGGTTTTATTTAAAAATCATGTTCAATGAAGCACTTTGGAAACATGTTTATTTATGTCAGCCTATTAAGCATTTACGATAAATGAAGTAAGATTCATCATCAAGCTATTTATGATAGCCTTTTTCTCTGTTAACTTTCTTATGTGATTTATTTACTCTCACGCTTTTTAGCAAACTCTTTCTCGTAGATTCTAATAAGTGTGCAATTGGAGGGAAACCAAAGAAGACAAACAAAATTGCTTATGTTGGTTTCGCGCTGGTGGGATTGTGTCTTCTACTCATAATCTCGGCTGTCCTATGGTGGAAAGGGTGTTCAGAAGGCAGAGAAAGGATCGATAAAGGTATGACTTGATCGAATTCATTTATTTCCTATGCGTATAAGCAATAGTATCTCTGAAGCTCTAAATGTCCGTCTTTTGTTCTGTTATTGCTTTTTATTGTTAGGTGGCAAACTTATATTGCTATCATATGGTAACGGTACTTGCTTGTGAACTCTAACCAAACACCTCTGCATGATGACTACCTTGGGAAGTGCATGCCAATTATATTTTATTAGACATTAAGGGGCTGTTTGTTTTTTAAGAGGTCTAAAGTCTGAGGTCTAATTTCATGTCTAAAAGATAGGAGGTGGTGCGGAAGTCTGAAATTTGAATCTATAAGATTGTTTGTTTTTCTAACATCTGAAATCCAAATCTGAATATTTATGTTAAGAAATAATTTAAATATTTATAAAAATCAAACTTTTATTAGGTTGAATACATGGTTAAAATTGCTTTAAAATATGATTTACTTATCATTATTTTAAACTTATTTGATCAGCCCAATGGATTGGGACATCTGGACCAGCCCATTAAGCAAGGGATCCTGCTCACCATTCTCCTATCCATACACGGTACTACAAAATCCTTCAACCCAGTTAAAA
>LUCG01015334.1:0-11968 GCA_001633085.1 Carthamus tinctorius | reverse complement strand
CTCCTCTATCTTCTTTTCTTTTTTAATTAATTAATTAGATTGGTATGAAATTGGTATGGGTAAGAATGGTATGGTAAGATAGTAGAAAACTGATGTGGAACTGGTAAAGATGGTATCAATAAGGATTACCTAAGTATGAAAAAAAAATAGTTTTGTTTTATAGGGTATGCAAAATAAAATAGCATAGAGTGGTCAACCCCCATTGTTAAGTTTACAATGTCAAATAGTTTTATTCCATGAATTCATGACTTCTTGATCCCCCAAACAACAAAGTACCATGATTAACCAAAGACCCATCAAATTCAGACTCCCAGGCTCCATCTCTTCTTCCCTCTCAAATTCATCATCATCTTCTTCATCCACTTCCTCCTTCCCACTATCATCATCATCTGCATCATCTCTCAATGCCCACAAATCCGACCAAATCATAACCAAAATGGCCAGAAGATCCCTCCTTAAACCAACCCTAGTCACAACCCTCTTCATCTTCGCCATCTACGCCTTCTTCCACTCCTCATTCTACCCTCACACTGACCACAACAACCACAGCTTCCAATTCCTTTCCAAAACCAACGACCCCCAAATCCCAGATTCATCAGAATCAGTTCCGATTTACATGTACGATCTCCCCAAAAAGTTCACCTATGGTGTCATCCACAGCTACGCGATCTCACGAGGAAACGAAGATGCATCAAAGGTGAAGTACCCAGGGAACCAGCATATGGCCGAGTGGTACTTGTTCTCCGATTTGAACAACCCGAAAAGATCCGGGTCCTATGTGACTAGGGTTTTGGATCCGGATGAGGCTGAGTTGTTCTACGTGCCCTTCTTTTCGTCGTTGAGCTTGGTGGCGAACCCGGTTCGCGGTGGGGTGGTTCCTCAGGGGTATAGTGATGAGGAGATGCAGGAGGATTTGGTTTTGTGGTTGGAGGAACAGGTTTATTGGAAGAGGAATAATGGGAGGGATCATGTGTTTATTTGTCAGGATCCGAATGCGTTGTACAAGGTTCTTGATCGTGTGAAGAATGGGGTGTTGCTTGTTTCGGATTTCGGGAGGTTGGGTCGAGATCAGGCGTCGTTGGTGAAGGATGTGATCCTGCCGTATTCGCATCGGATTAATTCTTATAAGGGGGAGATTGGGGTCGAAAACCGGAAGTCGTTGATGTTCTTTATGGGGAACCGGTATCGGAAGGAGGTATGAGATGATCTCTGTTTTGTGTAATTCTTCAATGCATAGGGATTTAGTGTTAACTATGCTACCAATTTGTTTCCAAGAGCCACCCATGAAAAACTTACGGCATGCACATGTGAATACAAGTAAGTGAAGGTGTTTCATGTGCATACTGGACAAATTGCTTACAGATTAATTGTATGCACATGTGCATACCGTTCAGATGAAATATGATAAGCTATAAGTGTGAGGTATGACTGGCTTTTTGCCAATTCCATTTACAGTGATGTTATGATTTGGGAGGGTGTTAATACAGACAGTGGAACATGTCTGTCATGTGTTTCTGAATCTTCGGGTTGCATCTTTGTGACTGAATTTACAAACATCAGTTGTCATGGTACAGATGAAATGGGGAAGCGAATATGTGTGTGATCATATGTCCAACTTGAAATAATTTGTGTGGTTTCTAGTTAGTAGTTACGGATGGGATTTTGACTCGAGATTCTTGCACCCATTAAGAGACAATTAATTTCACACTGCTTGCTAGCCTATATATATATATATATTGGTGTATATAACCTGTGCTTCGTACATTCATGACTGGCAACTCATCTCCTTATCTCTAAACAATTCAATAAGGGGGCTGTTTTGTTACCTCTTCTGCTAATAAGCATACCCAGTTTTCTTTGAAATAAGTAATCTCACCTGCTCTATTTGCACTAAATTCATCATATCACCAATTTGTGTTTACAACTTATCTTCCTCTTATAAGTTGCTGGTGCAAATATCTTGGCAAATGGATATGTGGTATTAAGTTGTATTCATGGTGACATTCAATGTGAATAGGCAAGTTTATAGTTAAAATTTTTGTTATTTTTATTTTGGGTTTCAGGTGTTCAGATTCTTAGTGATGATAGTAGGTATTTTTGACGTGATATAGGTTTAGACCCTTTTTCCAGCTTGCCTTCTTTAGCTATGTGGTTTCCTTCTTCCATATAATTTTTCAAGGCCAATTCGTCATACCAAGATTTTAATGTTCTGGCATACATGAGAATGATCCTTTGATGAAAGAGAGAGAAAAAAGAAAAACCAGAAAGCCTTATGTCGATTGTCATGCTATTGCAGGGAGGAAAGATTCGTGATTTGCTCTTTCAGATACTTGAGAATGAAGAAGATGTTGTCATGAAACATGGTGCTCAATCAAGGGAGAGTCGCCGAATGGCTTCACAAGGAATGCATAGTTCAAAATTCTGTTTACATCCAGCTGGTGATACACCATCGGCTTGTCGACTTTTTGATGCTGTTGTGAGCTTATGTGTTCCTGTAATAATCAGTGATTATATTGAGTTGCCTTTTGAAGATGTCATAGACTACAGGAAAATTGCTGTTTTTGTGGACACGAACTCGGCTGTACAGCCAGGATACTTGGTTAAGTTGCTTAGGGGAGTAAAAAAGGAACGGATATTGGAATTCCAAACACAGATGAAAAAGGTATGTAAAGTCTTTAAGCTCCCCTGTGTGTTAATTTATTGTTATCTACTTTTCTTTTCAGTGTATTTTGTTTTCGTATATAACATAGTTTTCATATATTAATCAGGGTTATATATTATGTTGAAACATGAGGATACTATATTGTCCCTTGCTATTAGCTTTATTTACAACTATTGTGGTGGATCAACGTCATCAATGAAATCATCATATCCTATGAGAAGATACTTTTAACGTTTAAGTAGTTGTCAATTTAGTTAGAACTACTTACCTAGTAATAGTATCTCCCTCTCAGAAGTAGGGTCTAAGGGTAAGATGTATGCAAAGCTGACCTCTAGCACAAAGATGATATACACCACTGCAAAATCAAAGCACTCCCAGTAAATTGACTGATATTTGATAAGAAACTGGTTGATAGTCTCGTTGTCAAGCTTTTCCCTTGTGAAGTGTTGATCCACATAGGTAGCTCAATTTTTAACTGTAAGTCAGCAAAGACCCTTTTGATGCTTTTGAGGAGTAAGCCATCTACATAAACTATTGAAGTTGTGATTTTACTTTTTGAAAAAAGCCAAGTAAATAGAGTATGATCAGATTGAGCCAGTTTGTATCCATAACTTTTGACTACTTTGAGTGAAATGTGCTAACCATGCCGTTTGGGGATTGGTTTAAAAAAGCGCGCATCAAGCGTGCCCGATGCATGATGCGTGTGATGCGCTGGTTGAAACGCATCAGGTAGGCTGATGCGATGGGGTTCCATGATGCGGCCTGATGTGTTCGATGCACCCTGATGCGGCCCGATGCGGTGATGCGACGCATTAGGTGCTTTTTCTTTTTTGGGCTTTACATGTTGGGTTTTTTATTGACCTAATAAAAAAGAGTCTCTATCGACTCCATGTACCTACTATCTCTATCGACTCCATCCCTCCAACAACTCTATCAAGTATCGACTCTATCAATCGAAGCCAGCGACCTCTATTGACTCTATCAGATCGAAGATTCAAAGCACAAAATTGAACTCAGATTTCCCTCTATCAAATGAAGTGCCTTCTGACTCTTTTATTTGAAATTCTTTATCAAAGTCGGCTTTATGACTACTTCTACTTGCTGCCCATTTGAGATATTGATATGTAGAATTAATTTATAAGTATTTTTGAACTGATATGAAGTATTTTGATAGGTAAGTATTTTTAAGGTATAAATTGATATGTCGAATTAATTTGTAAGTATTTTTTTAACACCGAGCGCATCACGCATCGGCTTCCGGGACCCTTACCGCATCGGACCGCATCACGCTTTTTAAGACCAAGAAGGCAGTTTTTACATCAAATTTCCTGATTGGCCAATCAAGATTTGTTGCCACTGAAAGTAGAATCCATACTGTATTCAACTATGCAACGGGAGCAAAGGTTTACTATATAATCATTGTCATAGGTTTGTGTTAAACCTTTAGGCACAAGCCTTGCTTTATATCTTTCAAGGGCTCCATCAATGTTGAATTACAACCAACTATGGAGCGCCTTTCATAAGATATTCAACATGCCATGTCTGTTTCTTCTCAAGAGCACTCAATACAGCCTCTTTCCATTCTGGAGTTTTAAGAGCTTCCTATATAGTTTAGGAATTTGAACTTGAGAAACACTTGTATCGAAAGCAGAGTGTTTAGGTGAGAGTTTTGAGCAAGACGTGTAGTTGGAAATAGGATATTTAAACACATGCACACTTATATTTTCTCAAGGCTATTGGAACATTCAGATCACATGACTTACCAAGAGATGGTTCCTTCTTCGGTTCTGAATTAGGGGCTGAAATTGTTTCAGTTTTCTTATGTTCAAAGATTGGACAAATGTAGATGGGTAACACTAGGTCTGAAAGAATCTTTGGGATTTGAAAAGTTAGATCTGAAAAAATCTGAGGTTTGAGTCAAATGCAGATGGCTGAAATCAAGTCTTATTTTTTTTACTCACCCAATGAAGACAAGGATTAAAGAAAGGAATATTATCAAAAACCTTAATGTCCATGGTAACAAACATTTTTCTCGATTGGATGAATGTTATTTAAATCCTTTTTGTTTGATGTGACTCCTACAGAAACACATCTGAAGGCTTTGTGGTCTAGTTTGCCGAGTTTTATATTAGTGCTCTAAATAAACACGGTACAACCAAAAACTTTTAGAGCATCGTGACTTTGGAAAATAATTTTCTAAAACATATATGGGTGTTTTGAAACTTCAAAGCTGTAGAAGGCATTCGGTTCATTAAATATGCAACATGCATAAGAGCATCTCCCCATAAATATTTTGGTATTTTAGTTGATAACAGCAATGTCCGAGTGAACGTATTTTCTTTCGATTATGCTGTTGTGGTGGAGTATCTACGCATGAGCTTTGTTGAATTATATGCCTTGAGCATCTAACAAATTTCCAAGAGTTTACCGTTATCCCTTTTAAGAATTTGAATCTTAGTACCAAATGTGTTAGAATCATCTTGGCATTGATTCAAGTCTTGCCATAATGCTACCATCTCGTTGTAGTAAGAGGTAACATCCCAATTATCTTGTGTTCATACAAAATTTGGCTCCATATGTGGCTACAGATAATATGGGTTAAACAGGTCGTCTTTCTTTCGATTTACTAGGAAGAACACAGTGAAGGATGTGGTAGCTGTTTAGATTCATATAACAACTTAGAGAATTTTAAGTTGTGTCCACCTATAACTTCCCTTGGTGTGGGGGACTTGGAGCAATTGTTGAGGTTGTTTTTTGTGACTATAATTGATTTGAGTCACGGAAATAGAGTTATCTTTGCAAAAGTCAGGGAGCTTTCGTCCTTAGGGCCCGTTTGGTTTCGTGGAATGTTTTCAAGGGATAAGTTTTATTGGGAAAATTTGGAATCTTTGATGTGTTTGGGAGGATTGAGATTGCATAATATATATAGGAAAGAACTACTCATCTAGCCCATAATGAAATCATACTTGTATTCCCATAGTCATCTGATAGTAGGTAGATAATAATGTATTCTCTCTGTCAATATCTTCTATTTTAAGTTAACCTAGAGCTTAGGTTTATTTCAAAGTTTGTCAATTCTCTTTTCTACTCCTGTGTGCCAAGGTCCTGCTAAAGCTGAAGGGCAAATTCTATAGGATAGCCATCAGACTAGCTATATTTTGTAGCAAGTGCATATTTGTAAAATTGTATGCCTTTTTCATTGTGGGCATTTATAACATCATGAGCATATTCTTGCTAATTTTAAGTCTTTGAAAATTGAAACTGTATTTTTCATTGTGGGCATTTATGTTGGTTCTGTGAACTAAAACTGGTGAACTTTATAATGTGATTAGGTGCGACACTACTTCGAATATGATGATCCGGATGGGACCGTGAACGAGATCTGGCATCAAGTTTCAATAAAACTTCCGCTTATTAAACTAATGATCAATCGCGACAAGAGGGTCGTGAAGCGGCAATTGGCTGAACCCGACTGTTCTTGTGTTTGCTCAAATAAAACAGGGATTCACACATCATTATGAGGACAAACTGCCATAAATTTTGAAGGAAGATTTTGAGGACACAAAAATGAAGATGCTGATTAGCATCATCAGAAACTGCTGCTTAATATCCATCATTACAAGGTGTGCTTCAGTATTCTAAATTAGTCTGAAAATATGAGTTTTTAGCCATTTGACATAGAGGAGAAAATCACTAGAAATCGGAAGTTGTAGTAAGTTGATGTTGTACCTTTGTTTTTGTTAAGTATGGGTGTCTGGGCTAGCTTTTGTGCGCCTCGATTAATCCAATAGGGCCCTCAAGATAACAATACGAAAAAATCTCATGGGCCTTGGAGAACATAACCGGGAAAATCCACACCGGCCTTGGATTGGAGGGTGAAGGATTGGGGGTTGAGGAATTTGAGACGATGTTCATGTGGTTTGTCGAGGATTATGGGGGATAAAATAGAAGATATGGTTGTGGCTTTACTTTTAAATCGGAATGAACATGAATTTGAATCATAGGTTCGCAAATTCTTTATTAGTTGATTCCATTTTTGTTTATTTCCTTGTTGCTAAACATGATCTTGGACTCGAAAATGAAGTGGGTACGTGCCAAATGTCGATAAACAGTGCACCCTTCGTGTATTTTTACCCCGACTATGAGAGGGGTGTATTTTTGGCGTACTAGAACGATACAACCGTCAACTTTGATACATAAAGAAGTTCATGTCATTAGTTGCGAGCATATTGCAAATTTTGTAATGTGGTTGTTGAAAACTTCGGTTTAGGTCCTCAAACGAAATAATTACAGGGATGGTCACCGTGGTTCACTTTTGTCATGGATGAAGTCTCTCACCCTAACTCCTTAACTTTAATTCCGTTAAATTAAAGGTATTTTTTTTTATCAATTACTTACAAGATCATTTTAGATAGCCAATTATAAATAACATGTGTCACCTTCAATCCATACCAACACCTTAGGTTGTATTCTTCACCGGTCACCAAAATTTTCACCACCTACACCACAAATAGAAAGAGTTATGATCATCTTCTTCAGTGAAAACTCACACCTACTCAGAATTCATTAGCATCACTTGTATTCATAATGTCAAAATAAGTTGTAGTAGCTAATGCTGTTCTTGCTAGCTTATAATCGCCAATTGAGCTCTGCAGTCAAGCTTTAAAGCGGCTAGAAAGCGTGCAGAGAAGCTTGGACCTTTTAAGTCTTTCTTATTTTGCGGGACCAGGGCGGAAAGACGAGTTACTATTAATCCTCATTGAATTTTATTTTTCCGTTAGAAGGGGCTCGCGCATGTTCTGCAGTACCCCCTGTGAATACTCCGCCGGTATGAAAAGTTCTTAATGTTAATTGAGTGTCCTTTCAAAATTGTTAAGAAACTAACAAAAGACCAGTTTCCACAAACTCAAAAACAAAAAACAGGTTTTACGAAACCAATAACAAATGTCAAAATTTTACCAAATCACCAACAAAATTGATATTAGAAGCAAACCCCATCTCCACATCTCATACCAGATGCAGGATATAGATTGAGAAAGGGGATAGTTTTGGGTTGGGTCACACATGTGAGGATGGGGTTTCGGTCGCTAGGTTTAAAAACCAGTTGCAGACGACTTCAACTCCACTTGCAGACAACTTCAATATTCAAAATGCTAGGGTTTGAAGTTGTTGACATATATATTTTTTAAGGAAAAAATAAAAGGACAATATTACCGTTTATTTTACGTAACAATGGTTAATGAAGTTAGGGCAAGGAACCTAATCCATAATAAGAGTGAAACCAAAGTGACTATCACTAAAATTATTTCATTTAGGGGATCCAATCCAAAATTTTCGATAACCATAGGGAAGAAATTTGTAATTTACTCTCAAATTTTTATGGAGCGTAAAATTTGTAATATCATAAGGAAGGAGCATATTAAACAATATTACAAAATTTATGATCCGTTCTAAATTTGTACAATACTATAAGAAAAGGTTGTTAATGTGAAAATGTAACTTTTATTAGTAATTTACACCAATTGTCCATGCATTTTGTTCAAATTCCACCGATTGTCACTGCAGTTTCGAAATTAGATTGAAGTCCCAACGTTTCAATTTCCTTACACCCCTCCTCCTTACACCATTAAGGGTTATTAAGTTGAGGGACACTTTGTCATTTTATGTTTTATCTAATAAAAATGGTTAGTGAACAAGCTGATAAAACATTATTATAAAAAAACATAAAAATAAACAACTTACACCCTCTATACTGCTCTTCGTCTCTAGCAACCCTTGTTTTTTTATGTCATTTTCATTCAAATCTAGCCATTTCATCACAAAGAAAACATACTTCATATCATAAACATCAATAAGATATCACGCACAGANAGATAGATAGATAGATAGATAGATAGATAGATAGAGAGAGAGAGCGCATGTTAAAGAGTCATGAAAAAAAAACATAAGTGAAAAGACTTCCTTCAACCAATATAATCGTATGTTTTTCTACAAGATCTCATCTTAAGTTGATGCCAAAAACAATTTGCATCCCATCAAGAAACTCAAACCCACTAAGTCCAATACGTTGCTATTACG
This sequence comes from Carthamus tinctorius, assembly GCA_001633085.1. Lineage (NCBI taxonomy): Eukaryota > Viridiplantae > Streptophyta > Magnoliopsida > Asterales > Asteraceae > Carthamus > Carthamus tinctorius. Next base: position 3,228 of record LUCG01015334.1, on the reverse strand, counting down.
TGTAAAATCTATTTGTGATGGTCATGGTGGCTTATGGTCAAAAAGGAAGAAAGGGGGTCTCATAACCTATCATGAGGGGCGGCTAGAGAAGAAGATGTTGGAAGTAGTCTTCAATATGTGAGTTTTGTCCCACATAGGAAGAAGAGTGAAAATTAGAGTGTCTTATAAATCCTAGTCTACTTGGACTATTAAATAAGCATTCATTGGTTTATGGGATTTGGGCTTGACTTTCCACTTGATTTGGGTTGGATTATAAGAACTTTAATGGATCAAAAGACATCACTAGCATGTTGCGCGTGTGCGGATTTAACAAAATCCGTTTTTTTACTGTTTTACACTGCTTTTGGCGCAACCTCTCGCACGGTTTGGGTCGTGGCGTAACCTGTGCCAAACACTGTCTTCGGACGAACAACTTCTCGGGTGACTTTCTGCACGGTTTGGGTCGCGGTGTAACCCGCACCAAACACTGTCTTCGGACGAACAACTTCTCGGGTGACTTTCTGCACGGTTTGGGTCGCGGTGTAACCCGCACCAAACACTGTCTTCGGACGAACAACTTCTCGGGTGACTTTCTGCACGGTTTGGGTCGCGGTGTAACCCGCACCAAACACTGTCTTCGGACGAACAACTTCTCGGGTGACTTTCTGCACGGTTTGGGTCGCGGTGTAACCCGCACCAAACACTGTTTCAACGAATTTCTGATTCTTTGATAGATTTTGAGTTAGTTTTTGGTTGTTAAAAACTGTTACCAACCCATGGCTATAAATACTTAACATGTTGATAGAAATTTGATTATCTTATCTTCTTCTTCCTTCCTTCAAAATTATGGAAAATGGTGTTCTTGGTGATTGGGTAAGTCCTTAGGGGTAAATTAGCCTTAACCCAACAAAGGTTTGTAGGGGGCTAATACTATCCTAAGGATAGTGATCTTAAATCACATCCTAATTTACTGATTTATCATTTTCTGCATTAGTTTTCTAACAATCTTAAGATAATATTAAGTATGGCTTCTTTCCAAAACACTATGAAATTACTTGGTCAAGATGGGATTAAACTTGACCGTTTCGATGATACGAATTTCCTGCGATGGAGAGAGACGATACAATTCTATATCACAAGGATGGAGGTTGTCTACATCCTTGATCCCAAACTTCTAGATTTGCCGGAGACTACCGATAATGATACGGTAGCAAAGATAGCTGAAAGGAAAAGACATGGAGAAGATGAATTGCTGTGTTGTGGACACATACTCAACTCTTTGACCGATTGATTGTATGATTTGTGCACGCACACCATTGAAATATGCAAAAGAGATATGGAAGGCTTTGGATCACTAATATGACACCGAAAAACAAGGGGCAGATAAGTTTATTGTTTTTAAATTCTTTGAGTTTTCCATGATTGATAACTTATCTATTCTTGATCAAGTTCATGAGTTTATGATCTTGATTTCAAATTTTAAAAATCCGAAGATAAACATTCCTAATCAATTGATTGTTGGTGGCATAATTGCAAAGTTGCCTCCTTCTTGGAATGATTACAGGAAGAAGTTGTTGCATACAACGGAAGACTTCATTTTGGAGCAAATTCAGAAGCACTTACGGATAGAAGAGGAAACTCGAAACCATGAGAAGGATCTGAATGTTGCATCTACTTTTAAAGCACACTATGTGAAGCAAAGGAAGGCAAAGAATAAAAAGAGAAATCTTGTGATACCAATACTTCCAATTTCAACAAAAAGAGGAAGAGAGACATGTCTGAAATTATTTGTCATAAGTGTAGAAGAAAGGGTAACATAAGCCAGTTTTGTCGTTTTCCAAAGAAAGAACAAACATTGGTGAAGAAGGGGAATGGAGAGCATGAGAAGACAAACGAAAAAGCAAGTGAAAAGGCAAGTGTTGTTGAAGAAAAGGATTATAATGAAATCATTGCTATGATTTTGGATCTTCACATTAGAATGGTACAAGAGACTTATATGGCGGCTATTGTTACAAGTGATGATTGGTGGTACGATTCTGGTGCTACTGCTCACGTTTGTAATAATCGTTCTTTCTTCAAAGACTATGTGGAAACTATGGATGGACATGAAGTTCTTATAGTAGATCATCACACTTCAAAGGTGCAAGGAACCGGAAGCGTGGAACTAAATTTCACTTCCAGCAAGAAAATTGTACTTATTAATTTTTTGTATGTTCCGAACATTAGGAAGAATCTTGTCTCTGGATATATTTTATGTAGGAAGGGTTTGAAGGCTATGATGGAATCGGACAAAGTGGTTCTATCCAAAGCCAAGATGTTTGTTGGGAAGGGCTATGCTTGTGATGAAATGTTTAAACTAACTATCAATAAAATATCTACTTCTGACTATTTTGATGTGTCATTTTTTTAATGTTAATTTCAATATTGAATGTTCAAGTTTTAAATTTGGCATAATAGGTACCATTTCCAAAACTTGAACAAAATTCTGAAATTTTAGAACTTGTACATTATGATATTTGTGAACTCAATGGTGTTATTACTAGAGTTAGTTGTAGATATTTTATTACCTTTATTGATGATCGTTCTAGATATACATATTGTTGATCCAAACTCTCCTAAGACTGATGAAATAATGATGACCCTGATCCTACTTAGTGTAGATATTTTATTCATACTCAAGCTCGAGGAATTATCATTGAGATAAGTCTCTTTGATTATTTTATTATCAAAACATCTAATGTAATAGATAACAATCTATAAGGGCCTCGCTGAGTCTGTTCAGCGACCTGAGATAGAATAGTTAGAAGATTGAAGTATCAAGCCTCAAGACAAGGAAGTCAAGCAACAAAGAATCATCAGCGATGTCGAAGAAGTAGCTGATGATAGAGTTCAGGCCGCTCGTGGTCTGAAGACGGATTTCAGTGATAGCTACCTCACCACAACATGCTGACACTCAACAGGGACTATGCCTCAGTGACTCGCTGATGTCTTCAGCGACCAGCGACTCTTTGCTACTGATCAGAGGCGTGTACCTGATGTAGAAGACTTGTTTTATTATCTTTAATGCACAAAAGGATAACCATGCTTTTACTGACATAGTACAAAAGGGACATTCTCTTTATTGTTCCCTCCGTACTTATCAGCCCCCAAAAGCAATCTTGCACCATTTCTACCATACTGCCCATGCCATGCATAGTATATTAAAATGGTAAAAGGTACACAAGGTCCACCCAATACACAACACGTGTA
>LUCG01015310.1:2636-13258 GCA_001633085.1 Carthamus tinctorius | reverse complement strand
GGGATGGGGTCGTCTAACGAGTCGGTATGTGGGTGCTGATGATCTCCATGCCGATGGACCATGGCGGTGTAGCCGATCTTGCCGATCGGCAACAGCCCTTTGCCGATGGTCTTGCCGAGACGACCGTGGATGGTCTTATATTGAAATACCTAAAGTACTAAATATAGTTGGCATCACCATAAAACTTTGTTACTTCTTTTTGGTAAAACTTTGTTTTATACTTTTGTTAAAGGGTAAAATATGATTTAATCCATAAACTCTGCGTCTAAAAAAGGTTTAACCCTAAATTTTTTTAATGAATGTTTTAATCCTTAAACTTGTTAAAATTACTTGTTTTAGCCACTTGACTTGCTACAGCAGATTACTAAACTTTTAAAAATCACTTTAGTCCCTAAACTTATCTCATAAATGTTTTAATCTATAAACTTTATCCCAAAAATGGTTTAATCCTTAAATTTTTTTTACCTTAACAAATATATATTGAAAGTACAATTATAAGATTTCCTGTAACATTCAAAAACAAGAGATTTCGAGTAAAATATGACATTTTCGTTAACATGTAAAAAGTAGAGATACGTCCACTATTTCTAACAACAAACCCACTTGATTCTTGCAAAAACAATTTTTCCAGCAACAGTAATTCCCAGCATAAAAAATAAGTTGTCATATATTACTGGGAATTTATTGTTGCTTACATCCAATACATCCGATGCTTACATATATTACTGGGAGTTTTTTTTAATGTTGCAAGAATCAAGTGGGTTTGTTGTTATCAAAGCATTAGTAGACTAGTGGTCGTAACATCTTTGGAAGAGACAGTGGATGGCATCCTTGTCTGATGGGTTTTTGTAACCTGAATTCAATTTCGGCGACAAACAAAACTGATTAATAACTGAAAAACTGATTATCAAATTGTTTGCGAGCCTTTTTGTTAGAACCGCAGCTTGTTTCGTCCACCTTCCTGCAACCTAGGAGGATTGGGTAATCGACTCCCTATGCAGAACGGCTCACCAAAACTTACTAAGTATATAGGAGGATTGGATTGTAACGACCCCCAAATCTCAAAAACAATGTAACAGTAAAATAATCCCAGTGATCTAACGCAGCGGAAAAAATAAAGCTATAATTACTAAATGATAAAAATAATGCACGTGGAACATCCCTCGACAGCTGAGATATATTGTTTAAATGTTTAAAACCGTATTATTTACCAAGGCAATCACTATCTAGCCTTCAAACCTTCTCTTTGCCCTTCCTATTCTCATGTACGGCACCTGAAATGTGTTTAAACAAAATTTTGGAAAAAAACGAGAGTTAGACCATAAGGTCTAGTGAATTCCTCAAAACAGTTTAAGGACATAAAATTTGGCCCGCTGGCCCAGTTATGAATACAATAAATCATCCCAGTAGTGCAATGTGGACATAGACCCCGGTCCAACGGACCCTGATATGAGGCAATACGAAACATATTCGTACTTCACAACCAATGGACTTCCAAGGGCACATCCCGTCCCTTGGTGTACAAACACCTCCCAAAGGCACACCCCGTCCTTTGGTACACTATATCCACACTGTAACACACCCGAACATTCACAATTACCCAATCATTACAAGCATGCTTATATCATACAGTAAAAGAAGCAATTATCAAATACTGTAAACAGTTTACACAATTCAGCAAAACACTTTCGTTTTATCAAAAGGATTTTGGCAAGGGAACTCACCTGTCGCTGGTTCTGATCTATATCTACGTTGCCTTACTCGCACCTTAATAGAGATTGAAGAAGATGATGATGGATGATGTGAAATGATGACGCAGCTCCTGAAAACACACGCACTTGCACACACACACACACCAGTATTTTCCTAAAATGGTAAAAACCCTAGGTTACACCTTAAATACTTGGGCTTAGGGCCAAGCCCATACCCAAAATAGCCTAAGCCCCAATTAATTATATATTTTCAGCTTGTTGACACATTTAGTCCCTCCTCCCACTTATTTTTACGAAAAAGGTGACACTTGTCATGTAATTAACTTAACTAATAAAATTCAAGGTTCTCAGTTCTTACAGGATAATCAACTCCCTATACTGAAAGACACTAAAAACTGAACACTAATTTAAAAATAAGGCAAATAAACTCCGGTCCAAGTATAAACATCGGTTTACTGTCGTTTTCTAAACATAACAAGTTATAAAATGGTACAAGTACCAGATATCGATTCCATAAGGAGGCATGTGCAAACAGACTTTCGATGATGCTCATTTATAAAAGGATTTCCGTAAGGTTTTGGAAGAAATAGTTTGATTTTATTGGTTGCGTGAAAAGTAAATGAATAGAAATCAATTACAATAAGAAGCAAAGAGTGTAAAACTTGGTTGGGAAAAATAGGTTAGTCGGTAAAATGATGGTAAAACTAGCACCAAGTATTTTGGATTTAATATTAAGCATAACCTCTGAAAGGCTAACACATTTTCATATGTACGATTTATTTATAATTATAGGATTGACGTATATTTTGGTCGAAATAACGGAAAATTGAGACATTGGCACGATCCATCTCGTATGTCTCAAAATCGTTATTTCGAATATTTAACTAAAAATACTAAAAAGTTGTATCTTTTCCACGGCAGTTGTTTCCAACCATCATGACTACGAAATTAGTATAATTTTAAAGGAATAAATAATGTTAAAAAGTCGTAACGTCTCCATGCCAATTTGGTTAGAATTTAGCATTATTACAAAATTAAGATTATTTATAAAATAACGCCAAAATGCTCGAGGGTGTCACCACGGAATCTATTTCTAGATATATCATACACCTCAGTATTGGACATTATTTGTAAGAGAATACCAAAAAGTCGAGGGTCTCACCATGGAATCTATTCTAGATCTCATACACCACGAAATTGGTATCGTCGTACCACTTGAGAAAAATACCTGTTGCTTTATACATCATATAAAAATAAATTTATCGTACATAATCTTTAATGAAATATCTAAATTCAAAATAATGGTAACGTTATTAATATCGTAAAATTAAGGTTAATGGTGACTTCTGAAAAACCAACTCATTTTCATATATATAAATATTAAATGATTACATCGACGTAATCTTCAATGTAACGATCATTTCGTAAATAGCCACTTTTAGACCTTTTGAATAGTCTATAGTGGGGAGATTTGGACTCAAATCTCATCCGGGTCGAAACTCACGTTAATAGCAATCTCTGAAAGATTGACTCATTTTCATACGTCGACGTAAAAAGATAACATTTATATATAGGGTTTACTTCACGAACGTGTATCCAACTTGTCACGAAAAGTTATTGTAGGTACTGTACTTTCATTTTTACCATTTGGTGTATCAAAACTATCAAAACCTACCATTTAATGTATTTCGTTACAAGTTGGATACACTTTCGTGACAAGTTGGATACATTAAATGTTAGGTTTTAATAAAGTTGGATACATACAATGACCATTTCTTGAACTNCCAAATGGTAAAAATGAAAGTACAATACATACAATAACTTTTCGTGACAAGTTGGATACACTTTCCTGAAGTAAACCCTTATATATAATCTTCAGTGAAACCTTGAAATTAAGATTTTAACGACGAAACTATAATTATATCATTTTACTTTTTACCGTATAACTCCCAACTTTATGTTACACCCCTAGCCAGGTTGTCAGCCTGTCATTGTTAGGTTTCTTAAAATAAAAGATTTATAAAAGTAAATGAAAACAGTAAATAAAAGCGGTAAATGAAAGCAGTAAATATTGCAGAAATGTAAAGATTGCAGAAAATGTAAATGCGTTGAAATTTTAACAACAACAAAAGTAAAAGTAGTTAAATTGTTAGTATCTTGCAGAAAAGTAAAGACGAAAGGAATCGTACAATACGTTTGTTGGTCGTAAAACCAACGAAACAGATTAACGAAATCCTTTAAAAGTAAACTAAGCTTTGTAACGAGAATTGGAATCTAAAATTGATGGTAACGTCGAACCAAGTAAATATATTATTTTAGGCACCTTCTAGCTCAAGTATTTATGACAGAAGGGTTTATTACCTAAAGTAATATGCTACGAGAGAACGAAAAGTAACCAAGTAACCAAGACCCCGACACCTAAAGGGTGAGCAACTAGCTAGAGTTTAATGGATTTTAAACTATCATATAGATGAATAGTTAAGGAGTGACTAATAAACTAGCCAAACATACATATATATACTAATTATCCTGGGCTCACGGCCTGTTTCTAGAATATTCTACTTCGCGGGTTAAGCCCGAAGTTTGGTGATAAAACGAGCCCAAAATGTCGATCCAAGTGTTGCCCAACTCGGCCGGCCCAAGTAATTAGCATTCGGCCCATCAAAATAAAACCAAGTCCAACGAAAAGAGTTTGTAAATTGCGAGCCCAAAACGAAAGGAAAAGAGGCCGGTCCAAGACAACCATGGCCACGGCCCAAATCTGCGGCACAACCGGCTGCCTACGGCCCATCTTCAATCTGGTGATAAATAAAGACCAACATCACCATTCCATCTCCAAGCTTCTTGGTCTTTATTTATCACCATCTTTTCTCGACCCATCTCATGTACAAAAACCGGCTCATCACTATCTCGAGCCCAAAAATTGCAACCTGAAAATAGTCAAGATAAAAATGGATCAAAATACGACATTTTTAGCGTAAAAAGTGAGGATTGCTCAAAAGTTACGTCAAATTACAAAAACTCTTAATTATAGCTAAAACTATATAAAAACTACTATAATTAATTAAATACACTAATTTGACGCTAAAAGTGGTTAAATAAGGGTAACTATTTTACCCTTATCACAAATCTAACTGTTTTATCAGATAAAATATAACTAAAGATCAGATCTTGATCTATAGGATTTTCGATTACCAAACTTGGAATCGATTTCTATAACAAAACAGAATAAATGCGGAAGCACTTAAACTGATAAAACCGTCGAAAACCCGAAGCCGCGATCTTAGTATTATCACAAAACATTAACAACATGATCGAATGATCACGAACGAGATTGCGAACGAACTTGATCGAATGATCAAAACTGAAACTGGTTTTGGTCTTGATGAAAGTCGACGATCAAGAGGAAAGGAGGAAGAGAGTTTTTGGTGTTTTTGAGATTTCTTTTTAATTGCTTTCTTGCATTCAAAGAATTAAACCTTAATCATCTATATATATATATATATCAATTTCAAATTAAATAAATAGCTATTTCCACGAACAGAGCCTGCCTCGCAGCGCGAGGATGATAAATCGTGGTGTGAGTCAGTCGATGATGCCAGAACGGAAATTTCCTCGTCTCTTTGATTGTAAGTATTCCTACCGCGTCAGTTGTCCTTCGTTTAGCTTAGGCTGAGGATTCATAAAAAGGGTTTACCTTAGGATTATATTGTTATAGCTCCAAATTTCAAGAGAAGTTTAACACCATTTTGAAGTTATGTGATTCAAGTGTTCAGTTTGCAGGATCGAGTCGGGATCCGTCTTCCTTGCAGTTATTATTTGGTATATCAATTGTTTGCAATCGAGGTGGGTTACGCTACCTGTATTCTATATTGTATGCTAGCATGTGTGCATGTATGACATCCTTGTTTCTACGGAGATAAGGAGGGGACAATCTCATGCCCTTTATGAGTTGAGGAGGGACAACGTTGTCCCCTTTGGGAGTTGAGGAGGGCCAGCCTCATGCCTTTCGTGAGTCAAGGAGGGACAACCTCATGTCCTTTGTGAGCAGCCCCATGCCCTACGTTAGTCGGGGGAGATCAGTTTATGTGTAAAGATATGGTATATTATGCATTGTATAGATAGTGTGTGCCCACTAAGAGATTCGCTTACCCGTTGTTGATTTCCCTTTTTCAGGTAGCAGTTTCGGTGTTGACACAGGGAAAGCCCTACTTAACTCCGGACAGCTTCCGCAACTAGCCTTTTTGATTAAACAGTTTTAGTATAAATGATTTTTAATAGTGGTTTTCCGTTAAATAGTTTTGTTTGGTTGTTTTTGAAATGATTTTTGGAATTAAATGAATTATGATTTCAGTAAATATTTTATATTTTGAAAAATGAGGTGTTATAAAATGCCCTCCCCTAAAACTGATCATAAAACTATCGTATGATATGGCATGCTATAACTGTTCAAAAACAATTAAAATAAAAATCTGTAACTAGTCATAAATAACATACATGTAAATTATATTGTAACATGTATGAAAATTGAAACATTGTGCATACATACACCTCATCGTACAAATCGTATAATGCTTGATATCCCCAAAACTATACATATTTCTAAGTGTCGATATCTTGGTTTTACCTTGTTTTGGATCCAAATTACTGTGTTTTAGGAGCTAATTACTATAATTCTTAATTTTGTAGGTTTGGAAGTCAATTAGGATGAAAAATGCCGAAAAAAGACCAAAAAGGAGAAAAGTCAAAAATACCCTCAACATAATTAAATTTCGAGCCCCGAGATTCCGCAGACTTGGGTTTTGATTTTAAAATGTTCGATAAGTTTGAGTTGCGAGAAGGTGTTCATGCCGTGAATATTGCATGGGTTGTTTCTTTATGTGCAAGTTTACCCGCTTTAGAAGATCGACACAATCTCCTTTTATTTTGGAAAAGATAATGACCTTGTGGCTGCAAAGTGAAGCTCGAGACGCGAGATGGTCACGAACTTTGGCCTATTTAAATCGAATTCCAGCCTAGGGTTTATTATCCGTTACTTAGTTTTCGAATATCTTGAGGAGAGCTCAAAAGCGTATGAACCGACAATTAAAAAAGGTGATTAGCCGCAGTGATACTTCACCGATTCAGACCCGAAAGACAATTGTTGGTGTTACATCTTCAATCGCTGCACGGTGTGCATAACGTATTTTTACTATTATTTTATTTGCAATAAATTTAGTATGTCTATGTGCTAAGTTTATTAGTACTCATTATGGTTTGATGAACTTTTACAATGGTTTGATTTTAACCTTATGGTTTGATAGTTTATTTTTGAATGGTTGTTATTTCAATTCAAAGTTTGTAGCTTTAACTTTCGCTATTTTGATCCATTAATTGATCGTATCTAAAGTGGAGAACTCTCCCTAGTTAATCAGTTTCCCCTGCCTTTCGCTTTGGTGACCTAACAGACAATCTATCGAGAACAGAGATTGGGATTGGGATCCGATAACGTAGTTATGAATTTGGTATGAAAACCAGTCTTTAAGGAGAACTCACTTGGATTGAAGAACCAGGTGAACACCGTTGATAATTGAATAATAATCTGGATTGTATCAGTTGTAGGAGGTTAGGAGGAAAATTCATCAACTATAATACAATTGTTAGTTTGTTATTAAGGAAGACTAGGAGAACTCCAGCTGATCAAATCCTAAGGGAAGTTATCTAACAATGTGTTAACTGTTTAAATCAAGCTGTTGGAAAAGAGATTCTTTATCCATAATGGGTACATTGTTTTATAGACTATCTCCACCAAAATGTATCCAACTTTACCCTTATTCCTATTGTGTGTATCCAACTTCAAAATGTGCTATTGTATGTATTATACTTTCAAAATGTGTTATTGTATGTCATATTGTACTTATTTACTGTTGAAATAGTCCATGCAATAGCATGATTTTTAAAAGTATAGTACATACAATAACACATTTTTAAAAGTATAGTACATGCAATAGTACTTTATTGCACATTTTGAAGTTGGATACACACAATAGGAATTAGGGTAAAGTTGTTGAAGATAATCCTTGTTTTAATCAAAGTAAAGTTCTTAGTTTTTCTAAAGTTTTCTTTAGTTTTCATTAGTTTTCAGTTTTATAGTTTTGTTATATCCTTTTCAAAATTTAAAATCATTGTCTTAGATTAATCAAATGTAATATAGAATTAAATAGGTAGCTTAACTATTCCCAGTTGTAAGAACGATACCTGGACTTGCCAGTACTATACTATTCGCGATCAGGTCAGACTTGTTTGTATCGTGGTAGTTTAGTAAAGGTATAAAAAGGGTTAAAGTTTGAGGTAATTTTATAGTATCAAAACCACACGTCAATGCTTAACATAAATTTGTACAAATGTATGCATCCCAGTGTAAGTCTCGTGAAGACTAATCTGTCCATGTAGATTGCTGATTGATAGCTTTTGACTAAAGACCTACATATTTCATATCATACTATCCAATTAACAACTTAATTCCAAACATCAACAAAAGTCAACTATGGTTAATCTTGACCTGACGTTAAGTCAAACTCAAAACCCGAGTATCTTAATCTATCTCAAATATCTGTATTTGATCTTATTATTATAAAATCTTTGTAAGTCAAACAAAGTAAAAGTCAACCATTTGTCAATTTGGTCAACGTTGACCATCTTTAGTCAAACTCTAAGGACGCGTTCGTTTTGCGGGATTGGAATGAAATTGGAAGGATTTGATCCAAATCCATTCCATTCTTGTGTTCGACATGTCATAGGATTAGGATTTGGAGGGTTTTAAATCCCAAGACAAAATCGAAATCCCATGGCCGATGGATTTTGAAATCCTGTGGCGAGGGCTGGGATTTGAAATCCAAATCCGGATGGATTTCATCCACGCTCCCTCAACTTCATCACTCGTTCGTTCTCTCAACTTCATCGTCGAATTTGTTAAATGAAGATTGAAACCGCTGAACCGAAACTAAAAGAACTGAACCAAAGCAGAAAACCGAAAATCCAAATGGTTCGGATTTGGTTTTGGATCTCATTCCAATCGAAAAAACCGAATCGAACCGAACAAACACGATTTCCCCAAAAAGCGAACCAAACTTATTAATATATATTGGGTCAGGTTCAAATGAAAACTCAAATTTGATTGAGAACGTGAGGACAAACGAGAGCGCGTCACTTGTGCTATTTGGCTCATATTCAGTCTGAATAATACATGATTAATCAGACTGAAGGTTATGCATTATTCAAAGTGAATAATACAACATTCAGTCTGAATAATTTTGTATTATTCAGTCTGAATATTGTATTATTCACCTTGAATAATGAATAATACTCAGTCTGAATAATTTTGTATTATTCAGACTGAATATGCCATGTGGCGCTCTGTCGGTTGTCCTCACGTTTGCAAACTGTATAAACCAATCTCAACCACACATGTAGATGATCAACGGTGTGGATTATATATATGTGTGTGTGTATGTATATATTGTAGTCCCGAAATTCAAAAACTAAAACATTTTTATATCATATGGTTTTAAAACCAAACGAACCGAACAAAGGTGATTTCCCCAAAACCGAACTGAACGAATTAATGTTATATATTTATATATATTGTTGTATTACGTAATATATATATATATATAGTAGTCCCGAATATCAAAAACCAAAATATTTTAATACCATTCAATTTAAAACCAAACCGAACCGGAAAAAAACCAAATTGAAAACTGGAACACCAAAAACCGAATGTTTTGGATTTTTCAAAATCCGAACGTTTCGATTTTTGATCTGGTTTCGGCCAAAAAAACGAACCGAGCCGACCTGTTCTCATCCCTAGTGACGAGAATTGAGAATTCGTTTGGTCAACGAGGAGTGGATAAACGACGAATCCCCTTCCAAATCCTACAAACCAAACAAGATTTACAAAGGATTGGAATTCAAGTCCCATTCCAAATCCTACAAACCAAACAAGATTTATATATCAAGGATTTGAAATCCAAATCCCTCGAAATCCAAATCCCTCATTGAAATTCATTCCATTCTAATCCATTCCCATAAAACGAACGTGTAAGTCTAAAATTCGATGGCGTCCCAAAACATAGTCTTAAATGTTGTGTAACTACAAAGTTACCATTTCAGATTAAAGTGTCGTAATGTCATATAAACCTAAAGACGACAGTTTAATCTCATTTCTAAATTATCTAATAGAATGATCTATTGAAATCATATAATAGAATGATCTATTGAAATCATCGCCTTAGAAATAAATAAATAAAGGGTTTACTACCCCTAAATGTATCCAAGTTATCACCTTTTGCTATTGTATGTATTGTACTTAAAAAATTATCATTTAATGTACTAAAGTTTCAAAAACTACCATTTAGTGTATCGTGACCTGCTATCAAAGGTTACAGCCGATCACTATCTTTTTCGGCGACTTTTCCGGCGATCACCATCTTCTCCAGCGACTTTTCCGGCAACCACCATCTCCTCCGAAGACTTTTCTGGCGAGCTCTCTAGTGAGTGGTGACCACCACCTTTCCTCTTCTCCGACACCACCACCACATCAGAAGAACAACTCAACCGAACCCCATTTTTCTTTCCGGCGACCACTCCGCCGTCGGCCACCGCCACCGCCGCCGTGACCTTCTTGATACTTTCTAGTGACTTTTTCTTGTTCACCGACATCGATGAAGAAGGAATCAGTTTCCAACTTGTCACCGGCTGGAATCTCCTACAACTCCGGTGACTCGTACAATTCCGGTGAGCAACTCGTACAACTTCGGCCACTATACCACTCCGACTGGGATCTCCTACAACTCCGAGTAACTCCAACAACTTGTCACCGGCAAAATTGTTTCACCAAGCAATTCCGGCGACTATTTGTTTGTGTGTGGG
>LUCG01015309.1:0-17741 GCA_001633085.1 Carthamus tinctorius | reverse complement strand
TTTGACTTTGCCTTTGTCTTGACTTTAAGCACCATCTTGTGATCTCGGATACAATCTGATTTTACACCCAACAAAACTCAATCACAACATGGGATGAAATGAGAAATCAGTTTGTTTCTCGTTTCTTCCCACTAGCAAAAGCAGATAAGCTCAAGGCAGATATCAGAATTGTTAGCAAATTTATTTGTTAACAATAGGAAGTTTATAAATGTAAGCCTTTTTACTTTGTAATCTCTATTTACTTTGTAACTGGGCTTGGAATATTCTTGTAATGGGCTTGGGCTTAGTGTAGGTTAAATTCCTAGTATAAATAGGGAATGCCTTGTATTTTGGGGACATGATTTTTGATTGATCTTTCTTCTCCTCCATTGTAATAGTTGAAGGTCAAATCATATGAGAGTCGACTTCCATTGATTGAGTGTTCTTTATTTTCCGCATTTTACATTCAATAAGAGTCTCTCATCTTCATCTTCACCTCGAATTGCTGGTTTCCAAAAGCTTTCAAGAACTTTCCAACTGAAGGAGGAGAAAACCATTGCAGAAGCATGGGAAAGATTCAAAAGAATGATGTACTTGTGCCTGAGTCACGGTCTTAGCAAAAGTGAACAAGTCCAGACATTCTACCGAGGACTGAACTATCCATCTAGATGTACCTTAGATTCATCAAGTGGTGCAGTCTTTATGTACAAGACTCCCACCCATGGTTACCAAATGCTTGAAGACATGCTCATCTACAACATTGAGTGGACACCTGACAAGCGAGCTATCCCTAGAAAGTTCGCGGGAAACATATCTGTTGGCTATGACTCAAATGAGGAAGTAGCCTCGTTGAAGAATAATCAGGTAGTATTAGAAAGAAAAATGGATGATCTGATTAAATCTATTCATGCCATGCAGGTTGGATGCGAAGAATGCAAAGGAACACACCTAAATAAGGATTGCCCAAACCCCCCGATGATGACACCAGAAGATGTAGGCTTTCTAAATCATGGGAATTACCAAGGAGCATGGAACAACCACAACTTCACTCAAAGGCAAAACCCTCTGGGTTTTTACTAACATAACCAACCCACTCCTCCAAAATCGGATCACGAGTTCAAGCCCAAATCTTCGCTTGAAGAAACATTGGATAGGTTCATGGCATCACAAGCAAAAGTGAACGAAGAGGTTAGTCTTTCTTTAAGAAACCAACGGAGCATGATACAGAATCTTGAATTGCAGGTTGGAAAGATCGCACAAGCATTAAGCGAGAGAGCTAAAGGAGAACTTCCACCTCAAACTCAGATCAATCCTAGAGGAGAACCTTCAAAGAACATGATGATGGTGGATTTAGATAGGAAAGAGATACGGATCCAAAGGAAACCAAAGAAGTGGAATGACATTTATGATGAAAGTTTTGAATCATCAGATTACCTTTCAGATGAAGATCCCTATTTGTCGGAAGGGCTGACACTTAAAATGAAAGATATGGTAATTGATGCACTGAGAAATCACTTCAATTTTGAACCAGTTGAGATCACGATTAAGCCAGAAGAAGAGGACTATGCAGAGATAATCATTCCTCCCAAAGGAATGAGTAAGAAAAAGCTTAAAAAGAAAAAAGAGGATACTTCCAAATGCACTTATGTTTTGCCATTTAAGGATGATCCAGGGAGTTTCAACATCCCTTTTTCAATTAATGGTTATTCTGATAAAGCTTTAGCTGATCATGGAGCCGCACTTAATTTATTGCCTTTGCTTTATTGCAGGAAAGCCAGAATAACAAGCTTAAAGCCAACAGACCACATGGTACTAGGAGTAAGTGGTAAATCAACCTCAGCTAAAGGAATAGCAGTTGCTGTACCAGTGCGGATAGGGAATCTCATATTCCCTACTAACTTTATAGTACCAGATTTACCTGAAGATGCAGAAGTCCCGATTATCTTCGGAAGATCATTTTTGTACACAGCTCAATCTGTGGCAGACATGAGGACTCAAACACTCACTCTTGGGCATGGTGACAAAAGAATGATATTTGCTCCGGACAGATCTCATGTAAAACCTATCTTTGAATTATTCTTTCTGAAAACTAAAGAAAGAGGAGATAGCTCTAAGGCTAGCACATCGGGAAATCAATCAAATGGACACAGGAATAATAGGGGGGTGTCATCCAAACGCTCTAAGAAGTGGTAAACCGCAAGGAGTCAAGCTCTAGACTCAGACAAAAATGAAGCGCTTTTCAGGGGGCAACTCGTGTGTTTTTCAATTTAGTTTTATTTAATGTTTAAGTGTGTTTTTAACTTTGTTTTTACTTTTTATGGTTTAGCACATCATTGAGAATAAGATGAGATCAAAAACGAAGATTTTTGGATGATGAAGCGAAATGTCGATTTTGGACAAACAGAAACATTTCGCGATAGCGAGATTAGGATCTCGCTACGCAAGATATGCTTCAGGTATCAAGTTTGTTTTCTTTTAATTTTTGCGGCGTGAGAAGGATTTTGCGAACGACAAAGCATCGATTAGGGTTTTTGGGGTTTCAAAAAACTGGACCTCGCGATGCGAAGCGGCCGACGCTGGTTTTAAAACCCCTAAATCGGTAACTTCTCAACTCACCACTTTCCCCATAATCGTTGGCGACGAGAAATCTGACCTCACCCCTCTCATACTCAGCCTTCTTAAGTCCAATTTCTCTTCAATTCCAGCATCTTCTCCATGGCACCTAAGGTATGTTCATCCTCAATCTCACCTCTGTAATCTTTTCTTTGAAAGCTCATCTCTTATATCTCAATTGTTGCACCAAATTGATTGATATGAACTGGCCTGTTTAGATTGATGACAAGTTCATGTAATTACAATATAGTTAGACTTTATTCATAAAGATTTGATTTTTAATGCTTAGACTATATTGTGAAATTGTGGTGTTAACTATTAGGAGAATGTAAATCCATATGTCGTCATGCTTAACTTATCAAAATCTCAAGTGTGGGAATTTTTACAAAATCCCCATATTTTTCACATGAACACATGAGCACATTCGTGTTTTAATTTACATGGGATGATTTTCAGTCTTAGATGTTAATGATGTGGTTTGTACTTTATGTTGGATTGATAAGAATTCAAGTGTGGGGACTTTTAGCAAAATCCCCACCTATTATTCACATGTGCATAAATGCAAACTTCTTTATCTGATAAAGCTGATAAGATGATTTGAGTGAGTTTTTGAACAAACAATTGATAAAAGTTGTTGTTTATTCTGTAGAGAGCACGAACTTCTGGAACCGTAACACCTAACCTCCGTGCACCCTATGGTGGTCACTTGTTCACGTATTTTGGGGACGGTGACAACTTAGCCAGAAACCGACGAGATGAAATTCGGGCGACGATAGAGGCACTCACCAACAAACCGATTGTCGTTCCTAGAGAAGTTGATTGGACAGTCTTGGATACTTTGAGAGTCGCAAATTGGATCCGTGACTACTTGACCAAACAGATAGTCGGTGAGGACGAGCAAGTATTCTTCATTTGTAGTGCATGGGAGAGATTGTTCGACATCAATGAATCAATTTACCGGGAGCTTGTCTTAGAGTTTGTTGCTACTTTCATCTTTGAGAAGGTAAAAGCAAAAAACAATTGTCGTCAAGACTGCATGCAGTTCCGATTAGAGGGTGTATGGCATACCCTTTCTTTAGCTGATTTTGCCCAAGCTTTAGGCTTGTATACGGCCGCAAAAATCGCAAGCCTGCGATTTGATGAATATTTGGTTTCTTGCGAGATGGGGTATGACTCTTCCTTCCAATCGGCCGACATTTGGGCAATCATTGGATCGAGACCTTATGTTTTAGGAGGAATCGAAGAAAAGAAGTTGCTTTCATCGGATGATAGACTGTTGCAGCAAATGCTTGTACATGTGGTCAATAGCCGAACCTCAAGCTGGGAGAAAATTAGCATTTATGATTTATGACTCCAACGTCAACTCTATACGAATGATGCCTACACTAATGTCCCTTATTTAGTCGCCTATCTCCTTTCAAAAGCTAAAGGTTTTCGAGAAGGGAGTAATCTTGTAGGTGGGTAATACATCACAAAACTGGCTCACCACTCTGGGTTTTGCCTGTCGGGGTTGAAAAAAAACCCTCACCAAAATGGGAGATATGGGTACTTTGGATGTAGAACAGTTAAGAGGTATGGAGGTAGTCACTCAATCAGAGTATGGGAACCGCCCATCATATCAATGGAATCGATCACCAGTTCGTAGAAGAGGCCGTGAGGAGCCGGCTAGTGTGCACAAGAGAGGAGGATCTTCAAGGGCATCTCAACAGAGCCAACCACCACCAAACAGGGAACCGTATACGGCTTACCAAGGCATTACCCAACAGCTTACTGATCTTTCTCTTATGCAAGGTAATTTCTTTCGCCGGTTGGAGTACCGCGAGACGGAGACTCTAAGGCAACACAACTGGTAAAGCAATGTGATAAACACCATTGCTAGTCATCAAGGAATCAACCTCCAACCTCCGTATGCGCTGTCTCTGATGTGGCCAGATAACATGGAAAGCCCTCCCGGTTTCCCAACATTTGAGGATTGGCAACGCCAATTCCATGGTTGTTCTTGATTTAATCTCTTATTCGATATGGTTGTCGTAAACAATTTACTTTTTATTTGCTTGGTTTGGTTATGAACAATTTTATTTTGGTTTGGTTTGTTTTTATTTGGATTGTTTAGGATATTAAGTATTTTGTTTATGTTTCTTTTATTTGGTGTGTTTTATGTTTTTGTTTTTGTCTTTGGTAATAGTTGCAACCATTGTAGGTACGCACCGGTAATGCACCTTCGGAACAAAAAATTTTTCAGGTCTAAGTCACATAACCCAGGGAATATTCTGTTCTTTTTCCTTTTACCTCCTTACTTTTGCCATATTTGTTGCATTGAGGGCGATGCAAATTTTAAGTGTGGGGAGGGGTTTAAGTTGACTTAACTTGTTATTTTGTGTTGCAATTGACTGAATTTTTGGTTTATTTGAATTATAGAACAATTTTTTCAAAATTTGTGATTATTGTGCATTCGAAAATAGAGGTGATCTTGTTTTACGAGGACACTATTAGAGTTAGATGAGTTTCACAGGCCATGTTTATACTAATTGCCATGTGAGCCTCACATTTGTCATTAGAGATTGAGCCTTTATTGCATATATTTATTTCTTTCATGAGGATACCGACTTTGATCTGAGTAGAACTTGTCACTTTGAATGCTTGTCGAGACCACAAGAGAAAGTATTTATCACCATTGTACTGATAGAGGTCTTCGTTTTAACCCATTTGTGACATCCGTCAATTTCAACTCTCAGGTTAGCACCTGATAAGCACTCATCAGTATTATTTTTAGTTAAATTCTCTAATTAGAATCCATTTAGGATAATTTAGGCAAATATCTGCTGAATTTTCAAGTAATAGCTTAGAAATCCCGAAAATCGCGTAGAAAGTCCGGTTTGGGCCCTAAGCTGTCTGAAACACCTTATATAATGCCAAAATTATCCAACTAAAGTCCAATCTATAACATTAGGTTTTATATTACAAAGTATAAAATACTCCATTTTTATGGAATTAAACGTCAAAAGTTGCATTTAGCGGAAAATCGTCACAAACTGGAAAAACGGTTGCATTTATCTGATGTTTGAGCTTGTCTTTAAAATAATAATAATAATAAAATATTGTGAAAGGTGTGCGGGCCCATGAAGTGGACGTCCACCCTCCCTCGCTATCTTACCGTATATAAGTTATTTTTTTTCATTTGAGTTCATTTTCAAAACATTCCAAGACCATCTATCATCATTTCTCTCTCTTTCTTTGCATCTTCAAAACTTCAACCGTCCCTCCAGAAAATTTAGGCCAACATAATCTATTTTAGAAGATAAAAGTTAAAGGTTCAAGTGTTTCATCTTGTTCATCAAAAGGGTAAGAGTTCATGCTTGCATTTTGGCTACATTTTAAGCACTTTTGTGCCTCTTTTTGTAGGATTTCTTACTCATTAGTGGTTCAATGTTAAAAACATTTTATTGTTGTTCTAAATAGGAGGATGAAAGTCTTGTATTCAAAATGTCCATATCTAAGCTAAATCCAATGACTCTTCAAAATGAACTCAAGATATTAGGTGAAAAACCCCAAAAATTGATGTTTTGATGTTGTTATTTGAATCTGAAAATAGATGAGTTGCATGCATAAATCCATTGGGATTATGTGGTTATTTACATGTTTCTTATGGTTTTTGATAAGGGGTTATAACCCCATAGTTTTGAAAACCCTCATTTTTGGTAGATGGTTGATTAAAATGTTAGAAAACCCTCATTTAAACAAACTCAAATTCTGCCAGAATTGTTATACTCTTTTTGGACGACCTAAAACAGGTTCTAGTGAACTTATTTTTGGATAAACTTTTTATGGAATAAAGTTTGGTGAGTTAGGGTTCTAACCAAACTAGAATCAATCAAAAATTCTGAGTTTAAAGTCCTCAACCATCTAAAGGCTTTTTGTTGCACGTCTGATTTAAGGTCAGATTTTATAGTCAACATGTTTCCTTCATATCTCCTTGTAAAACTATCAAAACTGCATGATTTTTCTCTTGAAACTCAAGTTTACTGAGTTAGCTTTCCATAGAACCTAGAATCATCCCAAGATGTGGAGTTTTAAGGGTGCAACCATCAAAAATAAAAGAAGTGTGCAATCTGTCCAGCAATGGCAGATGTTGGAAACAATCTTGCTATGATAAACAAATCACAGGTAATAACATAAATATACTTGTTTATTGATTGATACTTGAAATTTCGTTCATACAAATTTACAATACATTGACCCTATTTATAAACAACAAAGAGGTTCCTTCGAACCATTATGACTGTTCGAACGGTGGTGTTTATTCGAACCATTGTGATGGTTTGGAAGGAGGTGGTTATTCGTGAACCATCGCACCCTTTCAATTGAACCATCACAACCTTTCACTAATAACTAATTACATTTAAATACACAATCTATCTAATTACAATTCTAGTACTTAAACTAAGTTTAGTTTAAATATCCAATATTCCCCCTTAAACCAAACATAGTATAAGTGAGGTCTTCAACTTTCTTTTATCTTGCACTTCACAACAGTGTTGGTCCTTCGTCATCATTGATTAGATAAGACTCTTCTTGCTTGTTTTTATTGTGTTTCCACTTCGTACATTCCCTCGCAAAATGGCCAAAATCACCACATTCATAACATCTGAAAGTGCACTTGTCTTTAGTTCCTTGAATCGTACTTCTTCCACGCGTATTTGGACTGTTCTTCCATTTCATATTGTCCTTAGCTTCGTTGTTGACATTTTTACCTTGCCTTTTACCACGACTTTGGTTGTTTGAGCTTGCCATTAGAAGTTTGTCTTGATCATTTACCTTTAGTGTATCTTGACTTTTGATTCGTTCTTCAAAGGCCATTAATCTTCCGAAGACTTCCTCAAACGACATTTTGTCTAAATCTTGATATTGTACAATAGTTGCCACGATCGGTAAAAACTTCTTTGGAACCGAATTAAGTAGTTTTCTCACACTTATCTTGCTTTCGAGTGTAGTTCCAAGATTTCTAAATATTGCCCTCATGTTGCTCAATTTACTTGCAAAACTACTTACAGTTTCACTTTCTTTCATCTTTAAAGACTCTAGTTCACTCCTCAAAGTTTGCGAGCGTGCCTTTTGAACTAAGTCTACTCCAATGAAACTAACTTTAATTGAGTCCCAAACTTCCTTTGTAGTCGAGCACTGTGCTGCCTGCATTAGGACATCTTCGGGCAATGTTTGAAAGATCATTGCCTTTGATGTATATGCTTTCTTCTCATCCACCGCATCTTTAACATCAATTGTTTCCCACATACCAAGGGCTTTCAATATTGTTTCCATCAGCAATGCCCACGTAGTGTAGTTTGTTTTAGTCAATTTTGGACATTGTAGTAAAAGATTTCCTTGCTCTCGAACGGATGTATTGCTTGATGCGTTATCATGCTTGTTACCGTCTTTTCCTGCCATGCTTACTTACTTGCTTTTAACTTGCGTACTTCTTACAAATCAAAACCAAGATGGTTTCTGGTTTTCTTCCTCTTGAGTTTAATCGAAAGATCAACACTCTTACTTACTACTGGCCAAGNTTTCCAGACCCACTTGCTAATCTGGCTCTTGCTGCACGTATCTGACCTACTTGCTAATCAGTTCGTGCCTCCTGACCCACATGCTAATCAGGTTCTTGCTTTCTTTGATCAAATAATTGATCCTTTCTTGCTGATATTAAACCAATGATTCAAATATCTTGCTGGTTTGAATCAAGGGTTCTACTTCCTATTTGAATCTTAAGGTTCAAAACTTGCTATGAAGTTAAGGATTCGATTTTGGCTTGCTAAGAATCACTAGGATTCGGTTTAACTTGCTATTAACGAAAAAGGTTCGGTTTGTAACTTGCTATAACGTATGGTTTTCAACTTACTAAATAAACCACACAAGTTATATTCTCTTGCTACTTACTCCAATCAATCGGGAATTACAAAATAACTAATCCTTAAATAAGATTTCTTTATCAAAAAAACTTTAATTCAAGATTTCCTTATTTTTCCTTTTATTTTATTTCAAAATCTTTGAATGATATTTTAGTAACAAATTAATTTAAACCAATAATAAAGATAAACTTTATTAATTTGGCAAATAGTAAAGTTTACTAAAATATAAGGGTTCCTTTGCAATATAAATAAAATAGGTTTATTTAAAGGATAATTGAAAAGAAGGAAACGTATGAAAAAAGGGGGCGTACGGCTTTGAAGGGTTGTGTCGCTTCACACAGGTATTCATTTCTTTACAAAATCGATGGGGCTTTCTGATATTTTTCAAGAAATCGCAACCTTTTTCTTTGTTTCTTGCAATCAACGGTTTTGATTTGGTCCGATTTTGGTTGAACAATTGGTCTCCTATCGATTGTTCTTGTTCGAGATGCTTACTGCATTCGTGCCTGAGATCGATGGTCTTCCTGACAATCAATTCTGCCGATTGTCTTCTACGATATCAAGTAGGGTTTTCCGGATGTCCTTCTCCGGTATCGATTTCTCCGACGGTTTTGGTGTCTCTCTCTCTCTCTTTCTTTCTTACTTGATTGATTCCCGAAATCGTTCTCGCTCTGATACCAATTGTTGGAAATAATCTTGCTATGATGAACAAATCACAGGTAATAACATAAATGTACTTGTTTATTGATTGATACATGCAATTTTGTTCATACAAATTTACAATACATTCACCCTATTTATAAACAACGAAGAGGTTCCTTCGAACCATTGTGACTGTTCGAACGGTGGTGTTTATTCGAACCATTGTGATGGTTTGGAAGGAGGTGGTTATTCGTGAACCATCGTACCCTTTCAATTGAACCATCACATCCTTTCACTAATAACTAATTACATTTAAATACATAATCTATCTAATTACATTCTAGTACTTAAACTAAGTTTAGTTTAAATATCCAATAGCAGATTCTTGCATGCAAGTTTAAATGGCCATATTTCTCTCAATAATTGTTGGATTTGAGTGATTCTTATCTCTTTTGTTAGATTTATATGTTATCTTGAAAACCCCCATTGGAAATTTTAATTTTGGTAAAGATTCAGACCCTAAATGAATGTATCATTGGAGGTGTGTAAACTATTTTTTGTTTTGTGCATCACCTTTTTGTAAAAATTATTTGAACACTTTAAACATCATAAAAGTTCATGAAATTTTGTTTGATTAGTCTTAACTCATCTCTCTACAATACATAAAGTTTTGAGAAATTTTATCCTTATAGAAAAAGGTTAAAAATGACCTTTTTGTAAGCTCATGGAATCTATCAGCATTTCCAAATTTTAAAAACCATTACTTTAAGCTTTTGCAAATCTTTTCTTATTTTTATATACGTTAAAATGTGTTAAAAAAACCCCCCATTGCACTATTATATCTCTTAAAATCTCATAATTGATGGCATTATATAAGATGTGTTTAAAGACTTAGTTAGGTTTTAAGATTAGGAATTCTAGGACTTATGTGCTTAATGTCTTTTATAGGGCACTATTAGTCGACCAGGTTAAGTTTCAAGTTGCTTATCCGCTTCACGTGCTATATCCGAGGTGAGTATTCACGGCCCCTATTTTACCATTTCTATGTTTGGGGTGAAAAGCATGTTTAATAATGTTATTTTTATGCAACTTATTTATGAGCAAAGAATTTATGCATCATGAGGATATGTTGAGTAAAAGTCCCTGTTTGAATACACTACTATTAACTCGTTTGAGCCTATGATTTACATGGATAGCGCTATTTGGTTGTCATACCCACCCTTTTGACTGACGAGTAGAGGGTGCACCTAGTCATATAATTGTTCTACACATGTGACTTGGAATAGTCACCGCTGAGGTAGTCCATAAGAACGCCCTACCCATGTGGTTCGCTACCACCTCTGAGGTAGACCGTTGGGATAGTGTTAGGTATAGCAGTAGCTTGATATTATTTATCAAATGTATAATATTGTTATAATTTGAAGCTCATAAATATTATTATTCAAAGATTGAATTGAACAATGGTTACGCGACAAAGTTTTCTGCATATAAAACCATTTTATGCATATAAATCCTGTGAACTCACCAACATTTTGTAGTTGACACTAGTTTTTAACGTGCTTTTCAGAAGTTAAGAAGGTATTGGATACTTAGTTACATTCGCGTGCTTGTTTGCATCAACCAAATGTTATATGGGATTAGACGATGTTTAAGAACTTTTCTTTTGTTATTAAACTTTATTTTGGAGTTGTAAAATAATGATGTTATAATGTAAATTTTTATTGAATGGTTGATGTTCGAATATATCTGTTAGCTCCTATAGGTCTTTGATGTAAAATTATAGAAAAATGAGTCATCTCAGGTTTGACAGAAGTTGTATCACAGAGGGTGACAGAAGGCTCTACAATCAGAAGTGTTAGCAATTTTATTTGCTAATAATAGGAAGTTCTATAAATGAAAGCCTTTTTACTTTGTAATTTTTGTTTACTTTGTAATTGGGCTTGGAATTTTGATGTAATGGGCTTGGGCTTAGTGTAGGTCAATATCCTAGTATAAATAGGGAATGTCTTGTATCATTGGAGTAATGATTTTGAGAAATCTTTCTTCCTCTCCTTTGTAATAGTTGAAGATCATCAATGAGAGTCGATTTCTAGCTTTTGAGTGTTCCTTTAATTTCCGCATTTTTACATTCAATAATTGTCTCTCATCTTCATCTTCTCCTTGAATTGTTGGTTTCTGGTTCTAACAAGAAGATCCAAAGGTATACAAGTGAAGTCTGACAGAGGTTCTGAAGAAATTGACAGAAGCTCTGTAGCTACTGACAGAGGCTCTGAGGAGCTGGACTTCTGAGAAGAGTTGTGTAGAACCTATGGAAGATCACAAAGGATGTCAACACAAATCCTCTGTGATATAAATGTTTCCCTTCTAAGACCGTTGGCCGCTCGTGCTTCTCATGTGATCTACTCCTAACCGACTTTCTTTTAACATCCAAGATAGAGACACGTGTCAAGATCTTATTGCTTAGGAGTATGTATAAATAGCGGATAGGTCATTGTATTTAGTGTGCTTCAACTTCATATTTTTTAAGTGAGCTTCTTTGTAATTCAGTGTTCTAAAGGATTGTATGCTCTTCATTGTTAAATACTTTCAGATCTGAATACACAACAATTTGGTGAGTAATTTACTCTTGTTATTTCACTTTCTAGTGTGTGTTCTTGGTGTTTGAGCTACTGTTCTTCACTGGTATATCTGTAAATACCCTGTTTTACTCTTTGTTTAGTCTTCCGCTGTCATATGTTTGTTCAAGGGTAAATTGGGGTTTATCAATACCAATTTGAAAGGGTTTTTCGATCCAACAATATCCTAATGTACTGTACTATTACCTGTCTCGCCTCGTGTTTCCGATTTAGCAGGGTGTCTGACACCATTTTTAGCTTGCATTTCCGTTAGATAATCCCATCATAAGATTATTTAATTTGCGTAACTATTGAACATAAAGTGTTCATTTTTAACACTTTATCCTTTGAAACCACCTTGAAGCCTTAGCCTTATTTGTTTGTTACCCACAACTTTATATCCTTTAACCCATTATTTTTAGCTATCTTTTGTCCATGACTTAAAGTCATTGACTTTTCAGGTAGGATTATTCTTCGGAAATCTGAAAAAAAGGTGGGAAAGAAAGACCGACAGAAATAAATAAAAAAGAAAAATCAAGAGGTCAGGGAAAGAAAGTAAGTAAAAAAGAAAAACACGGCAAAATAAAGAGAAAAAAATATACAAAGCCGTTGTTAGAAAAGTCTGAAAAGATTTATGCTCAAAGAGAGAAAGAAATCTTAAGTCATGTTGATCCAAGCTCACCTAAGACTGATGAAATAATGACGACCCTGATATTACTTAGTGTAGATACTTTATTTATACTCAAGCTTGAGGAATTATCATTGAGATAATTCTCTTTGATTATTTTATTATCAAGCACCTGATGTAATAGATAGTATTCTATAAGGGACTCGCTGAGTCTGTTCAGCGACCCTGATATAGGATATTCAGAAGAATGAAGTATCAATCGTCAAGACAATGAAGTCAAGCAACAAAGAATCATCAGCGATGTCGAAGAAGTAGCTGATGTTAGAGTCAAGGCCGCTCGCGATCTGAAGACGGATTTCAGTTTAACTACCTGACCACAACATGCTGACACTCAACAGGGACTAAGTCTCAGTGACTCGCTGATGTCTCCAAGGACCAGCGACTTCTTGCCATTGATCAGAGGCGTGTACCTAATGAAGTTTAATTGTCTTATTATCTTTAATGCACAAAAAGGACAACCATGCTTTCTCTCAGCGCTTCTGTCCCACTCCCTAGGAGCAAGGTACCCCACCGGCGACTTGAAGTATTCTTCCATCAGGGAGTCCATCCTGGCTCCTCGTGAATTTGAAGGTGCTCCTTCACTTCGGAGATCATCGCCAGCTCCCTGACAGACACTCTGACTACAAGCTCAGGTATGACTTCTCACTTAAACTTTTCGAAACCCCCTTCTTCTTTTCCAATAGCTATGTCAGTGACTAACCCCTCACTGACTTCCCCAGCTATTCCTCCATCTCATTCGCACAAGTGACCACACTCCTCAACAACTCACACTTCTCCCCAAGAAAAGAAGAAGAAGAAGAAGAATGGATCAGGTAAATCTCTTACCTCTAATCCACTTACTCGAAGAAAATCAAGATACTATTTAACTCTACCTTCTACCCTATCAGCTTCTACAGTTGACCCTCCAAAAGAACTTGAGGTTGCTTCTCTCAAGCCCTTAGAGAAATCAAAGAGCAAAACTTCTGATGCTCTTCAGGCCTCAGGTAATACTACTACCTCTTTTTTCAAGGATACTAATGCTGAGTTTACTTTTACTCACTTAGCTCCTCGTAGTACAGGTTCTTTGCAGACCATAGTCTCACCCAGTGCTGAGGTGGACTCAAAGAAGAAGGCCCTTGGAGCGATTCAGGACAAGGTAGCTGCGGCCAACAAGGCCAAGCATGACGATGCTCTACGTCAACAGCAACTCCTTGATGCTACTCACAAGGAGACTGCCAACGCAAAGGCCCTGACCGCCAAGGCCCTGGCAGACAAGAATGCAGTTGGGTTTGTTATTCAACTCCCTAGCTTTGATAGGCTCACCTTTCAGCTGGAAGACGCTTCTTCCAAGCTCCTCAAAAAGATAGAAGATGCTTCCACCTCCACCTCTAACCCCGTCACTACTGATGTCACTACCTCTCAGGTTCAGGTGGACCTTACCCCGATCAGGGAGGATGTTAGATCCCTAATCGAGGCGCAAGATAATAAGATCGCTGATCTTAAGGCCACCATCACCTCCCAAGGTACGCTGATTGAAAATCTCACAAGGGAGGTGAGTAATTTGAAGTCTCAGGCCCCTGCTCCCTCTTTTACACAAGCGGACAGGGACCTACTGAAGACCCAAGGTGAAACCTTGACCAACTTCTCCTCCTCCATTGATGGCCTCACTGAGCTCTTAAGCCAGTTTTTGTCTGCCACTGTTGAGCTGGGCCCAACACTGGCTGAGGGGGAGAGTATACCAACTGGTGGTAGTGAACAAGTTGGTCCCTCCCATCTCTCTCACTTCCAAGATGACAATGTCGTAGAGGAAGAAGCAGAAGATGAAGAGGAAGACGATGAAGACGATGAAGAAGAAGATGGTGCATGCCGTACTGATGATTGGGTACTTCAATCAAGAGATGACAATGATGAAAACCCTCTAAGGAAGACACCATCATCAGCGGCTCCCAAATCAGTCCAACCAACAGCTGAAGGCGCATCAGCTGAGGGGGAGCAAATTCAAGAGCCTGCTCAAGGAGGTCAACCTCCTCAGCAGGTTGTTAATCTCTCCTCAGGTTAAAGAGCGAGCAGGCTCTTAGAGAGCTGAGAAGAAAAAGGGATGCGGAGAATAAGGAGCTGAAGAAGACGTGCGTCCTGCTCTTAAGAGAATCGTCCACACCACTCGTTGATCAGAAGAAAGCCATGGACGACATCAACTGGTGTATCTTCAAGAAAGGGTTCAGGAAGTATGAGGTAAATATTGTCAAGGCCACCATCACTAGTCAGCGTGGAACGAAGAAACAGCCTCCTAAGGCTTTCCTACATGCTACCAAGGTTGGGAGTCTCAGAACGTTCAAGACAGATAACACCAACACTAACCTCGAATCCCTTAGCTATCAGGAGTGGCTGGAAATCAAATGGGCCATAAAGAAGCTGAAGACCTCTACTTACAAGACCTTGATCGAATCAGCGCTTCAAGCTCTATTCGACAAGATGAAAATAATTGTCAGGTCTCCTCCACCCTCTCCTCCTCAAGAAGAAGCAATCCCTGAAGTTGAAAGTGGACCACCCATCAGAAATGAAACCGGTGTGTCCTTCTCAGCCACAACAGTGTTATTCGATAGGTTCAGAGTCAACCTCGCTGCTCTGAATGTCTCTCTCCCTAAAGCAATGCCAAAGGAACCAAGGATAATCATCTTAGAACCAGTTTGGAGTCTACTTCTATGACCATGAAGGAAACATCTTGTTTTAGCGTTCCTCTGAATTTCACAAGGCTCCCTCTCAGCATCTCGAGAACCTGCTTTATCATGTCTCTTATAAGTCTGATCAAGTACCTGTTGAACTATTTAGAAAGATGATATCTAGAGAATTAGAAGACATACATGAATTTGTACCTCAGGACTAGTATCATTCTTTCAGTACTTATCTATTATCTTGTAATTTTTTCTGTCCTAATGTATTCCCTTGAATTCTCTATTAATGAAATTATTACAAGTATTTGTACTTCACTCCATCATAGTACTGAAAAAGATCCCTGAAAACAGTAATTGGGACATGTACCTTTATGAGTTCCTTNATTTCTCTATTGTCTATGTCATCATCATTTAGGGGGAGATTGTTGATCCAAGCTCTCCTAAGATTGATGAAATAATGATGACCCTGGTCTTACTTAGTGTAGATACTTTATTTATACTCAAGCTTGAGGAATTATCATTGAGATAATTCTCTTTGATTATTTTATTATCAAGAACCTGATGTAATAGAAAGTATTCTATAAGGGACTCACTGAGTCTGTTCAGCGACCCTATATAGGATATTCAGAAGAATGAAGTATCAATCCTCAAGACAATGAAGTCAAGCAACAAAAAATCATCAGCGATGTCGAAGAAGTAGCTGATGATAGAGTCAAGGCCACTCGTGATCTGAAGACGGATTTCAGTGATAGCTACCTGACCACAACATGTTGACACTCAACATGGACTACGTCTCAGTGACTCGCTGATGTCTCCAAGGACCAGCGACTTCTTGCTACTGATCAGAGGCGTGTATCTGATGAAGTTTAATTGTCTTATTATCTTTAATGCACAAAAAGGACAACCATGCTTTTACTGGCATAGTACAAAAGGGACGTTCTTTACACTGTTCCGTCCGTACTTATCAGCCCCCAAAAAGCAACCTTGCACCATTTCCACCATACTGCCATTACCATGCAAAGTATATTAAAATGGTAAAAGGTACACAAGGTCCATCCAATGTAGAACACATGTAAAGGTGACCTTACCATGCATTTAATGCATGTAGTATAAATAGAGGCCTTGGGGTGTTCTTAAAACATACATTAGACCTCTCTATATCTTATACTGAGTCCTTTTCTTTTCTAGTGCATTAGTGAAAGCTTTGTGATAAACTTTAGATTGTTTAGATTAGGATCTTTCCTTTTCTATTTCCGTAACAATCTTGTAAATTCAATATTGCTTTTAATACAAGAATTTAAAAGTGAAACTGTGTGTCAAATTGTATTCAAACCCCCCTTTCTACAATTCCTTACTGCTTGAAGGCTACCCTTTTGGGACCAACAAGTCCTAGTTGTAGCAAAAATAAAAATAAAAGTCAGATAAGTGTTAATTGATCCATGCCTGATTAGTTTTGAGTTTTTACCACAAATATTTGAGTCATTTAAAATAAATCTTTTTCCTACCCTTTACCCTTAGCCTAAGATTACAACCCTCAAGTCCGCTTGACGGTTGAAAACTTTCTAGTGGTGGAGATGAGATTTGGTGACAAGCCTATGCTTTGGTAAAGAGTCGGGTATCAGAGTGATCACTATATAACATATTACCCCCAGAGAGATACACTTTATTAGCGAGGGTAAGAGGTTAGGCATGGCACGATAACTTGTTAAACTCTATGGTGTGTCCGAATGATACTTGATTTCTTGAACTTTCTTTTGGCATGATCACGGATGGAGAATTGGAGAAAGTTCTAGTCTTTTCAGCCTGGCGATGGTGAAATCCATTCTGGCGTCGCTATTAGAGAGATACCCTAATATTGGAAGAGATTTACGAGCCTCGCGTCGCGAGACCTCACTTCGCGAATGCGCAGTGCATCGACTAACCTATAAATTAAGCCTTCCAGCCTCAGTTTCACAATAATCAATTATTCATCAAGTATTCAGATAACTCATAGCCAAGGAGGAGAGTCGTATGAATCAGAAATTGAAGAAGGTGCTTAATCACAGCGAAGCGACACCGACTTCTACCTGGAGCCGATTTACTGGTGTACTATCTCCAATTACTGCACGGTGTGCCTAATGTGTTCATACTATTATCTTGTTTTTATCATTACTATGTTTAGTGACTAGGTTTATTTAGTGCTTACTATTGTTTGATGAACTTGGATGATGGTTTGACTTGGTTTTGATTAATACATTTATGACTTTTGAATGTATATTATTTGATTCCGATCTATGGTTTTAACTGTTGCTATTTGAATTCGTTGGTTGGGTTTATTTATTATCTTGGGATTATGGAATAAACTATTATCGGTTAATCAACCTCCCTTACATTTCGCTGCGGTGACCTGGTAAGCAATCACTTAGGTTTAAGTAGATTGGATAGTAGGCTCCAACGACCTGGCCATATATTGGGTAAACGTGTTACAAAGGTTTACCTTTGTGCTTTGGAACTAGAAGGTTTTCTAGTTAGTTAAATAATATTCTTAGGGTGTCTCAGCTTAAATTCCTACAATTGTCATTTATTATGATAGGTATGAAATCAATCTATTATGATCATGAAGTAGAAATCAAATCATCAATCTATTAGAACTCAAGAACAATGAATACAG
>LUCG01015262.1:0-16169 GCA_001633085.1 Carthamus tinctorius | reverse complement strand
TTTTCTCAAGAGCAGTCCATAGAGCATGAGCATCAGCACAATTACAGAACTGATGTTGATATTAGGAACATCCAAAAGTAGAGTACTTAAGGCCTTCATCTCCACTTGTCTCTGTTTTCTTTCTCCATCCGTTTTGGGAGGGGGTCTAACTCCTTCAGACCCTAAAGCTCCTTCAATTGATGGACCATTCTCCACCAAATCCCACATTGCATAGTCAATGAGCAGCATGTATTGGCGAATTCTGATTTTCACATGTCAAACTCACTAGGTTTGAGCATGGGAACTTTAGAGACGAGAACACCATCTTGTGAATCCATTGCTTGTTCCTGAAATCTGAGTTCAAGGCTCTGATACCACTTGACAGGATCGAATATTCAAACAAAGATAAACAACTCAGAAATTAATACTAAAGGAGTTTGCAAAATAACACTTTAGTAACTCAAGAACAATGAAATGTAGAAAACTTTGTATATTAATCACAAGTTGAATGATTACAAACCAAAGCCTCAATCTGCTATGAATAACAGACGTGCACTCTTCTCTAATGCAGGGAACAAGAATTCTTAAGGCTCAAATTTTCTCTCTAAAACAAACTGAAAATCTCTCGTACCTATCTAATTCAATTACAATACTATATAGAAGGTACAAAATAAAAAGGAAAACAAATCTTCAAAAGATTCTTCAATATCTTCACGATCTTCTCCTTTCTTCTCGCTTCAAAACATTCCTTATCCTGATCTTCAACAGTAATAGTAACAAAAACAGCTTTAACTCCCATAACCTTCAAATAGTAGTAACCCTCAATCAGCAGTAGTAACTTCTCTAGCAGCTTTAAGTTCCTTCTGGCAGCCTTAACTTCATTCAGCAGCTTTAACTTCAACGAGCAGCTTTAACTTACTGTTGTTCTTCGACTTACTGCTGCTACTTCAACTTACTTCTGTTGTTTAGATCCAATAGTTGGAGTTATCAACTTGAAGACCCATTTTAGTCTTATGGGTTTTGTCCTTTAGGCAGTGAAGTCAGCTTCCAGGTCTGATTTTTATTAATTGACTCGATTTCGTTTCGCATCACAACATTCCAGTTGTGATCCTTTGAGGCCTCGAGGTACGAAGATGGTTCCTCACCTGCAAACATTAGCTCCTCTTCCACTAGTTGACACCTGGAATAAATGTCACTCAACGAACGAAAACCTTGCACCAGAGTGTGATCATATTCAGCATGGCTCCCCCCAAAACTCCTTTTAGTTGTTCCGTGTGAATCATCTCCTACTGGGGAAAATGAATTTGAAGAAGAATTACCTGTATCGTCACATGTGGCTTGCGGTGTCACCAGCGATGGTGATTCATGCGATTGAAACTTGGGGCTCGTAGTCTCACTTTCACCTCCTTCTGGGCCGATTACTGGATCACTGGCATTAGAGCACTCAAAATCTGAACTGAACCACATTAGGCTTGCTGTAGGCTCATTTCCTTTGGTCGTATCCCAATTCCATTTTTTGTTTTCTTCAAAAACCACATCACGGGCCACAACCAGCCTATTTGTTATAGGATTGAAAAGTCTATACGCTTTGCTCCCCTCTTCGACTCCCAAGTGCACCATTTTGATGCTCCGATCACTAAGCTTAGTCAATTGATTTGTGGGTCTTTTCACATGAGCCACGCACCCGAAAACTTTATTGTGATCAAGTGATGGTTTTCTCCCCTTCCAAGCTTCATAAGGTGTCATATCTCTCACTCCCTTCGTTGGTACACGACTGAGAAGATACACAACATGTCGTACTGCTTGTCCCCATAATTCATCCGGAACATCCATCGTCTTCCTTAAAGCTCTCGTTGCTTCCATAATGGTTCTATTCCGTCATTCAGCCACCCTTTTCTATTGTAGGGAATAGGGGGTTGTTAATTGGCGTTTGATCCCCTCCTTGATGCAAAATTCACGGAACTGCTGTGAGTTGAATTCACCTCCCTAGTCTGTTCTCAACAGCTTTACCTTATATGTGCTCTCGGTTTCAACCTGCGTTTTAAACTTCTTGAAGACAGAAAATGCCTCATCCTTTGTTTTGATCATGAGCACCCACATGTATCTATTGAAGTCGTCGAATACCAAGAAGACGTAATGGTTTCCTCCAACAGTCTGTGGTGTTATCGGCCCACAGAGATTCACATGTAGCAGCTACAACGGGCTACCGGCACGGTACTGAGCTTCCTTTGGAAAGGGGCGACGAGTCTGTTTTGCAGCCAAACACCCAACACAGACTTGTTTCGGGTGTCTTACCTTCGGTATCCCCTGGACCATCTCCCGGTCGACCATATGCTCTAAGACTCGAAAATTGACATGTCTCATCCTTGTGTGCCAAAGCCATGAATCATCATCAAGTTTCACAGCTAGGCAAGTAGGTTGGGGGGTTTGTAAAATTATTTTGTATAGCCTGTTGATAGACCTTTTTACCTTCATGATCAACCTATTATTTTTATCATGCAACCTTAGGTACTCATCCACCATATCTATTCTATATCCCTCTTTAATAAGCTGCCCCAAACTTAGTATGTTGCTTCGTAAAGCCGGAATATAGCACACTTCCGATATAATTTGCTGCTCGCAGGTCTTTCCTTCCAAAATGATCGAGCCTCTACCCTCTATCTGTACCTTCGATCCGTCTCTGAATCGTACCCGACCCTTTATCCTATTATCAAGATTAGCGAAAAGATCTCGAACCCCTGTCATGTGGTTGCTCGCCCCATTATCCAGGTACCATGTTTTCTCCCAGTTTTCTTCTTTCGTCTGATGATGACTCAAGAACATCATATCTTCGTTTAACAGTACCATAGGGTTTTCTTTCTCGTCACACATAGTGAATAATAGGGCCGGTTCGTCCTCCTGCGTTTGAGCCAGGTTCCCCTCTTCATTTCTCTCCTACAATGGTGACCTACATTCAGATGCATAGTGCCCGTATTGGTCACAATTGAAACAGTTTATGACTGTTGATGACTGTTGCTTGAGTCTCGTGGTGTCCAGAAACTGCCACGACCCCCTCTTCCACGAACGTTTCCTCTTCCACGAACGCCTCCTCTTCCACGAGCACCACTCCGATCACCTCTGTTGTGATGAAACTAACCTCGTCCCCTTCCTCCGGTCGTTGTGCTTCTTCCCGAAGCATTTTGTGAAGCCTGCCCTTCTGTCTTCAAAAGTAACAAACTTTTCTCACTAGTTGTGTTAACCTTTCGCAATCTTAGCCTGTCTTCATATGGTTTTAGCCTGCCGATTGCCTCCGTGAAGGGCATCTTGTTTATATCGGAATATTGTTAGATTGAGGCCACCAGTTATAAATACTTATCCGGAACCGAATCAAACAATTTTCTAACGCGCACATTATCTTTGAGAGTCGCTCCAAGGCTGCTGTATTTTGAGACCATTCCACTTAGTTTCCCGATGAAATCATCTATCGAATCCTCCTCCTTCATCCGCAGGGCTTCAAAGTCACTTTTGAGGGTGTGTAATATTGCCTTTTGGACACGATCTGCACCTAAGTATCTCAATTTCAAAGACTCCCAGATTTCACTTGCTCTCTTCTTGTTTGCCACTTGTAGCAATACGTATTCCGACACCGGTTGGAAGATAAATGCTTGAGCCGACTTGTTCTTCTTCTCATCCACGACCACTCCGGCCTGTGGTTCGATTGACTCCCATATCCTATGGGTATCCATATTGGCCTCATCTTTATTGCCCAAGTGGTTTAGTTCGTCGAAGTCAACACCGGGCATTGAAACGATACTCCACCAATTTCCTTTCCCTGATGTGTTACAATCGACATGTCTTCTAATCTAAGATATACGGGCATGAATCAAGCTTTGATACCAAGTGTTGGAAATCAGATTGCAAGCATCGAAGAATCACGCCCAAAAAACTAGAACAACATTACAATAATGACAAAAAACTTTGAAACTTCATTACTTGCTTAACAAGAACGTACTGGAACATCATTAAACAAAGATAACCCACTACTAAATAGGAAGAAACAAAGACACTACCACTAACTATCTAAAAAATAGGAGACATACATACTTTAAAAACTACCCACCTGTGCTACTCTGAACCACTCAAACACCTACCAAACAAGAATTAATTCAACAGGGATTAGAAGCAGTACAAAAACTATAGAATATTCGTAGCCGGTTTTCATAATTTCGAATGTAGAAGATCCACACATTTGAATCACATCTGATCTATTTAAAGCATTTTATACATAGACAGAACAAAACAAAGATCTCACTTTTTTTTTCCACATTTACGGGTAATGAAAACTGCTAGAAAAACCTATATAAGAATAAAGAAGATTTTGAACCGAATCTAAGCTCTAGAAATCAAAAGATCAAATTGATGCCAAAACTCCAATGCAATTTTATGACAATCTATGTTTTGGGATGTTCTGCTTGAGTTGCCGATGTTATCCGTAAGCGGATGTAAATGTTGTTTGGTTACAAATTAACCAACTTACCACCCGTTAGGTCTGGGATACTCCTTTGTTCCATAGCCCTGGGGCTATTTACAACTATCCAAATTAAGAATTCTCAGATGTACTAGTACTAGCTGTGCATCAAAGATGCAGTGCTAGTTTCTCTACTAAATACATAAAACAATTACTAAAATATATATGAATACTAGAGTTTTGTCCCTTGAAACTAGAGCAAATTGTTGGATTATCTTAATACAGATTTCTTGAAACCTAAGGCATAAGAAGGTTGAAATAGAGTATTTAGAAAGTGTAATACATACGGGATCCAAGATCTATCCAAGTGACTGTAACCACAAAAAAACCCATATTTTCTATAATTATGGTGATAATGGTTATCACAGCACTTCTAAACATTGGATGAGTTTACTTTTTGATCTAACTTCATTTTTTTCAACTACTTTTGGTACCTTTAACGCTTTTGATTAAACTACATTCATCCACCTTTATTTTCAAATTTATATTACTCTTAAGTCACCTTTATGAAGTTTTGCATACATACACTTTCACATGCATGAATTCATTATAATTTCGGTCATAATTATAAATACAAGTAAATAAAGCTATTTGAATGTAGATAAAGGTAGTTGAATGTTTTATTCTCAACTTTTCACTATAACTCTTATTCTCATGACAGCCCAACCATTTATATTGATTACAATACCGGACAAAATCTTACAGTTACATAATTAAGCATTCGGTATGGCAGGATGTGACTGGCCAAAATAGGAAAAAGAGAAAGATAATTGTTTGTTATTTAGTTTAGGCCAAAAAGGGGAGAGGATGAAAACTTAAGGGGGGATTGTTGGATCCCAAATTGACGTTTGTAACACTGATTATCACTCAATCCATATATAAATAAAATATGCAGCGGAAGTGATTAGTAGTATGGAATAAGTGTGTGAATAACAAGCTATAATCAACCCGATACAAAAGAAATAGAAGTTGATATAATTGAAATAACTTGCGAGATGAAGAACACCAAGAACACGCACTTGCTATGTGAAAACAATTCTCTCTATTGAAGCACACACACACACACACACACACTTTTTTTACAAAACTGATGAAGCACACATTACAAAGGGAAAAACTAGTATTTCTACTAGTTACAAATAAGCTAGGACGAATAAGATAAAGACACATGGCAGCACCAAATCTTTAAGATACGCTTAGAAGTCAGTTGCAACCGTCTCATGTGAGAATCACGTGATCGACATTCCCTTGTAAAAAAGATCAAGTGTGAAATCTTCAGAGCTCTTGTGCCGCAGATCCTCTGTAATGTCTCACAGAGCCTCTGCAGGCTTGCATTTGTCGATTTGTGCTTCTGTCAACTTTACCCTTAGACTACTTTTTCAATATTTTTTCTATACAGAATTCTGGAGCTAACAATCTCCCCCTAAGTATTGAAAAAGACAAAGATGCACAAATTGAAAGCTAAAAATAAAGTTGACAAGTTACAAGAAGTGAAAAGGTTTCAACCTCTGCAAAAGATAATTTCACTAAATGTCAAAAGATAGCCAAAGGCTATTACAATGAATTATAGTACTGAAAGTAAAACTCTAACTGATAATTGCACTAGGAAAATCGTTAGAAGGGAATAGAATATCATCCCTAACTAATATATATAGTTTCATGATTAGTGCTCTATATCTGACTTGACCTTCAATTGATTGCAAGATCTCGCCGACCTTTTCTCTTCTTAAGCTTCCCACTTTCATCTTGTCGCAGATAGTGTTGAAAATCCTCATCAAAGTTCTATCAGAGTACCTGTGAGCATCTTTCGTGGCATAAAATCTCTTGATTCCATCTTCATCAAGGTAGATGAAACCCATTGTAGGAGTTGTGATCATAGAGTTGACCATGAATCTTCTTAACGAGGGAGGGAGGTTATTTGGCTCTGCAACTCGAAGATCATCAGAGCCAAGTTAAAGAGCATTCTCAAAATCCTGCTTGCTGTTGAACATGACTTGAACTCTCGTTACCTCAATCAGTCTCTGCAGAGATGATGCATAGATATTCTTCCAGTCCATATACTTGTTCAAGATATTATGAACCCAGGGAATATCATATGCAGATAGATGTTTGAAGTTTGCATCTATAAACACGTAATCCATCTGATCTTCTCTGCACCATAAACCTTGTGTATTTAATGGACTACTCTGCCAAGTAGCAAATCTTGATTTCTTTCAGGTCTTTGATTGGCAAAGGAGAGAATATATCCTTCTAAGTTTTGGCCGTATTCTCAAATCTCTTCTGAGCTATTGGGTTTGGCATCCCTGTGAGAGTGGGATTATACTCTGCAGGTCTATTAGAGGTATACATGTATTTATGTACCTCTTCCAGGCTAGTGAGCTCTAAAGTGGGAGGAGGTTGAACCATGGGAATCCTATCCATATCTTCAAGGATGGTCTCAACCCTTCCTTCTTTATAGGACCTGCAAGTGCCTCTTCCAATCTGACAGAGGTATTGATGTCTTCTAGAATCTTTTGTTGTGAAGACCCTTCTGGCAAGATTGGGTTAATCGTACCTCCCAAGGTGTCGAATGTGCCCGTGGATGTATCTTTAGAAGTGTCTTCATCAAGAACGACGTTCTGAATATGCTTGGATGATTCTGCTTCTTTCAGGGTTTCAAGCTTGTACTTCTTAGATAACCATTCAACCATGGATGAAGAGGTTTTGTTGTCTTGAAAGGTCATAGACTTCCTTAGCTTGCGAAGAGCAGCATCATCATCTGATCCAGAGCTTCATCAGTACCTTCAAAATCTGCATTTGAGAGAGAAAGGGAAGCATCTTCTGTGACTTCTTTGCCTTTGCCTTTATCCTTTCTCGAGGAAGTGCCTTTCTTGATTATCATGGCCAAGAGGTTTTGATGCCTCTGTGGCACATGAGGTGACAGCACGTCTTTGAAGTCTGTGAAGACAACTGTTGGTCGTTCATTTGAGCTTTTCAACGACTTTCTCAGTGGAGACGGCAGAGGCGTTGATATTTAAGTTGGTCTTGAATTTCATAGAAGCGACAAAAGTACGCATGCCCTCTCTAAAAGCATTTCCCTCTGTAATCAGGTTGTTTGTGGACTAGCTAATGTGATCCACGGTAGTTCTGTGCAAAGATCCGACGTTGTCAAGAGTGGTCTGGTGAGATGCTTTGACAGAGTCAGACAAAGCGCGGACAATGTCTTCAAGATCACATCGAGTTACTAGATGGTTGACGTTGGCTTTCGACGAAGAGGATTCTTGACCAAGGACAATGGCAGAGTTAACCATGCCCTTAATCTCATCCTTAAATGCTGAATAGTCTTAGTATCTAGCCCTGCCGACATCAGAGGCATATTTTCCAGCGGCCTCTGTGAGCTCATCCTTAAGATTATTCAGGCCTTCGGTGTGAGCATTGATGGCTGACAGAGCTTGAGTTAATTCATCCTTTGTAGCAGAGGAAGACTGAAGAGCCTCAACCTTGAATGATAGACTCGAGGTTGTAGAGGTTAAGGCCTTCAGCGCGTCTGTGTTTGCCATCAGAGCTTCTGTTATGGAGGAGTTGTTGATGGTCGAGCTTTTCACCTCTTCCAGTTTGGAGAATACCTCTGTGGCGAAGGCTGTAACTCCTTCTTCGTCACAAAAATACTCTAGGGAGCATCTAAACCAACACATGGTTTAGATTGGGCCATGAAGTGTATGGCGCCCTCAGAAAGGTAAATCTATTTTCATCAAGAGCTTTGGTGAACAAATCAGCAAGCTGGAATTCAGAGGTAACAAAGTACATTTCAACATTACCTTCTTAGGCTTGGTGCTTCAAGAAATGATACCTGATATCAATGTGCTTTGTTTTAGAGTGGTGGATAGGATTTGTAGAGATGGCAATGCCACTTTTTGAGTCACGGAGGATGGGTATTTTGTTGATCAAGTAGACATAGTGTCTAAGTTGAGTTTTCATCCACAGAGCTTGAGAGCAACAACTGGTACCGGCTACATACTCAGCTTATGCTGTTGAAGTAGACACACAATTCTGCTTCTTAGAGGACCAACTTACTAGTTTACCACATAGGAATTGACAACTCCCAGAGGTGCTCTTGCGATCAACTTTGCATCCTCCGTAATCTGAATCTGTATAAGCCATTAGATCAAAACCATAGTATTTTGGATACCAGAGTCCAAGATTTTTGGTCCCTTTAAGGTATCCAAGAATTCTTTTCATTGCTAAGAGATGAGATTCTTTTGGATCTGCTTAAAATCTAGCACACATCCATGTAGAGAACA
Organism: Carthamus tinctorius; assembly: GCA_001633085.1. NCBI lineage: Eukaryota > Viridiplantae > Streptophyta > Magnoliopsida > Asterales > Asteraceae > Carthamus > Carthamus tinctorius. The sequence continues at coordinate 7,403 of LUCG01015262.1, read as the reverse complement.
TTATAGTTGACCTACCTGCAGTTAAGTAAAATGGAGAACCAATCATGCCTCTGTAGAGTTTGTACTCCATAGAAGCTCCATCAGGATCAGCATGGAGTCTAGTTCTAGTGGCCGTTGGAGTTCTCATAGGAGATGCATTAGAGAGCTTTTATTTTGAAAGAATGTCATGGACATACTTGGATTGATTTATGAAAACGCCCTCTAAGGATTGTTTGACTTGCAATCCTAGGAAGAATGTTAGTTCTCCCATCATGCTCATCTCAAGTTCAATTTACATCAACTTTTCAAACTTTTTGCAATATTTTTCATTTGTAGAGCCAAAAATAATGTCATCTACATAGACTTGTACTAGTAGAATGTCATATTTCTTCCTTTTATAAAACTAAGTAATATGAGTTGTACCTCTCTTAAATTCATTTTCAATAAGAAAGGCAGAGAGACGATCGTACCATGCTCTTGGAGCTTGTTTCAACCCTTAAAGTGCTCTATCTAAGAAATAGATATGGTTTGGGTATTGCTCATTCTCAAAGCCTGGTGGTTGTTGAACATATACCTCTTCTTGAAGTTTGCCGTTGAGAAAAGCAGATTTGACATCCATTTGATACAATTTGAACCCTATGTGAGCTGCAAACGCTAAGATGATTCGAATTGATTCTAATCTTGCCACAGGGGCAAAGGTTTCTTTGTAATCAATGCCTTCTGTTGGTCAAAAAGGGTAGCCTTGNNGAATTTACAAGATTGTTGCGGAAGTAGAAAAGGAAAGATCCTAATCTAAACAATCTAAAGTTTAACACTAAGCTTTTACTAATGCACTAGTGAGAAAGATAGAAAAGAAAGAATAATAGAAAGAGAAGAGGTTTCAGCAAGATAGAGATCTTGGGTGTGTATGAAGAACAACCCTTGCATCTGTATTTATACTGCATGCATTAAATGCATGACATGGTCACTTTTACATGTGTCGTGTATCTAGTGGACCATATGTACTATTTTCTATTTTTAAATACCTATGCGTGAGAAAGCATAGTGGGTAAAAAGCAAACAGTTGCTTTATGTGCGGATAAGTACGGAGGGAACAGTGTATAGAACGTCCCTTTTGTACTATGTCAGAAAAAGCATGGCAAACCTCTACGTGCATTAAAGATAATAAGACAAATGATCTTCATCAGGTACACGCCTTTGATAAGTGACACAGAGTCGCTGGTCTTTGGAGACATCAGCGAGTCATTGAGGCGAGGTCCCTGTTGAACGTCAGCATGTTGTGATCACGTGAAATCCGTTTTCAGATCATGAACAAGCTCGACTCTATCATCAACTACTTCTTCGACATCACTGATGATTCTCTGTAGCTTGACTTCCTCGTCTTGAAGATTGATACTTAATTCTCATGTATATTCAATATCAGAGTCGCTGAACAGACTCAGCGTGTTACCTGATATGAATACTAACTATTACAACAACTTACTTGATAATAGAATAAACAGAGACAATTATCTCAGTGATAATTCCTCAAGCTTGAGTACAAATAAAGTATATACACTAAGTAGCATTAGGGTCATCATTATTTCATCAATCCTAGGAGAGCTTGGATCAACAATCTCCCCCTAAATGATGATGACATAGACAATAGAGAAATTGCCTAAGTATAAACTAAGAAAAAAATTCTAAGTTAAGTAAACAGAATGGAAAAGGAACTTATAAAGGTACGTGTCCCAATTACTGTTTTCAGGGATCTTTTTTAGTACTATGATGATAGTACACACACTTGTAATAATTTCATTACCAATGAATTCAAGGGATTACATAAGGGAATGAAAAATTACAAAATATGAGATAAGTACTGAAAGAATGATAAGTAGTCTTGAGGTACAAATTCATGTCTATCTTCTAGTTCTCTAGAAATCATCTTTCTAAACAGTTCTACAGGTACTTGATCTGATTTATAGGAGATGTGGTAGAGTAGGTTCTCGAGGTGTTGAGAAGGGGCCTTATGGAACTCGGAGGATCGTTGGAACAAAATGTTGCCTCATGGTCATAGAAGTAGGCTCCACTCACTGGTTCCAAAATGATCGTCTCTGGTTCTTTTGGCATTGACTTAGAAAGAGATACATTAAGCCCAATGAGGTGAACTCAAAACCTGTCAAATAGCACCGCCGTGGCTGAGAAGGACACACCTGTTTCGTTTCTGATAGGTGGACCACTTTCAACTTCAGGGATTGCGTCTTTTTGAGGAGGAGAGGGTGGAGGAGACCTGAAGCGCTGATTCAATCAGTGTCTTGTAGGTAGAGGTCTTCAACTTCTTTATGGCCCACTTGATTTCCAGCAACTCCTGATAGCCAAGGGATTCAAGGTTTGTATTTGTATGATCCATCTTGAGCCCCCAACTCTGGTAGCATGTAGGAAAGCCTTAGGGGCTGTTTCTTCGTTCCCCGCTGACCAGTGATGGTGGCCTTGATGATCTTCTCTTCGTATTTCCTGAATCCCTGCTTGAATATACACCAATTTATTTTATCCATGGCTCGTTTTTTATCAAGGAGTGGTGTGGTTGATTCGCTGAGGAGCAAGGTGTATGTCTTCCTAAGTTCTTTATTTTCCACATCCCTTTTTCTTCTCAGCTCTTTGTCAGCCTACTCGCTCTCTAACCTGTCAGCATCAATGATAACGTAAGACATCTCTCCAGAGCCGGAGGTACGAAGAGGAACTTTTGCTCCGCTCTGAGATGATATACCACCTTGATGCCATCCTTGAATGGTTTGAGTATCATCATTGAAGTGATACTCAGGCATCAGGGCCTTCCCTTTGTCTTTTGGCTTTGGGCTAGATGGGGAAGAAGAAATGGTTCTTAATGGTTCAGGGGTAGAAGGTCTTTCCTTGATGGTGAGAGGGAGAAGGATGGTTCTTGTTGGTTTGGGTTGAGGAGTTTCAGTTGGTAAGTTTTGAGGGGGTAAGGAGGATATGGGTTGGGCATCGACTACAAGTTGTTTTGCCAATGCCCTGGTGTGGGATGATCTGCTTCTCGAAAAGAGATCTACAATATCAGTTCCTACGAAACCAGGCATGACATTTGGGCCAAAGGTTTTGAGGGGAGTAGGATTTGTGATGTATTGGACTAATTGGGCTTTAGGTGTAGGAATTGTGTTGGTTTTGGGTGAGGATGAGGTGTTGGTTCATTGAGTTGATCATTCAGGGAATTTGTGAGGATTTCAGTGGTTATGGTGAGGTGAATTTTAGGATAGGAGAAGGGTTCAGATCTTCAGGGATTGGGTCAGAGTTAGATTATCATCAAAGGTGATAGATCAATGGTAGGGGTTTCCTTGGGTTGTGAAGAGGAGGCTTCATTAGGTTTGGAGGTTTGGTTTTTGGGTAAGAGAACGTAGATCGGTAGTTTGTCAGATGAGGTAAGAGAAGAAGGTATGATAGGGGATTTGGTGGGAGAGGGAGTACCTGAAGAAAGGTTTACAACCTGCTAAGATAGTTGACCTGCTTGAGCAGGCCGTTGATTTTGCTCCCCCTCAGTTGAGGTGCCTTCATCTATTACTTGGACTGAGTGGGATGCCTCTGAAGTGGGCTTGATCATCCTTGGTGGTTCTTCATCATCATCATTCATTGGTTGATGCCCCTAATTTTCAGTATGGCAAGCGCCATCATCTTCTTCGTCGTCGTCTTCCTCCTCATCTTCTGCTTCTTCCTCCATGACATTGTCTTCTTGGAAGTGAGAGAGACTAGAGGGACCTGGTTGCTCAGCGCCAGTTGGGACTCTCTCCCCTCAGCTGGTGACGAGCCAAGCTCGGCAGCGGCTGATAGAAACTGGCTTAGTAGCTCAGTCAGACCGTCAATGGAGGAGGAGAGGCTGGTCAAGGTAACACCTTGTGTTGTCAGAAGCTCCCTGTCCACTTGAGTGAAGGAAGGAGCAGGGGCCTGAGACCTTAAGATGTGTACCTCTTTAGTGAGAGCCTCAAGTGTAGAGGCCTGAGAGGCAACAATGGTTTTAAGATCCTCGATCTTCTTGTCTTGAGCAGCGACCAGGGAACAAACATCCTCCTTGATCGGTGTGAGGTCCACCGTGGCCTGGGATGAGGCAAGAACGGCAGAGACGACTTCGAAGGTGGTGGTTGTGGAATCTGCAATCCTTTGATGGATTTTGGATGAAGAATCCTCGAGCTGAGAGGAGATTCTGTCAAGGCCAAGGAGTTGTATCACAAACCCTGAGCCCTGAGAGCTCTCAGTGGCTAATCTCCTTTGTACTTCAGACTGTTGAGCCTTGGCTTGAAGATCTAGCAAGGCCTTTAGTGCCTGCTCCTTCTTAGCCTGAGCCTTTGCCGCGGCTTGAAGAGCAGCTTCTTTCTCAGCCAGGGCCTTGGCTGCCAGAGCCTTCTCCTTGGTTGCGTCCTTGTTAGCAGCGTCAAGGAGTTGTTGTTGGTGCAGAGTAGCATCATGCTTGGCTTTGTTGGCTGCAGCAACTTGAGCCTGGATGGCGGCCAGGGCCTTCTTCTTGGTGTCCACCTTAGCATTGGGTGAGACGACCTCCTATAAAGAACCTGTACTACGAGGAACTATGTGAGTAAAAGTTAACTCATTAGGATCCTTGAATGTGAAGGTAGTAGAATTACCTAAGGCTTGAAGAGCATCAGAGGGATTTCTCTTCGATTTCTCTGAGTACTTGAGAGAAGCATCCTCAGGTTCTTTTGAAGAATCAGCTTTAGAAGCTGAGAGGGTAGAAGTTAGAGCTAAATAGTATCTTGAGGATCTTTGAGAAAGTGGTTTAGAGGTACGAGTTGTACCTGATCCACTTGTCTTCTTCTTCTTCTTCAAAGGGAGAGAATGGGAGTAGCAGTAGATAGAGGTCGCTTGTGCGTTGGAAAAGGAGGAATAGCTGTCCCGGGAAGTCAGTGAGGGTTTAGTCACTGACATAGCTATTGAAATAGAAGAAGTAGGTTTGGAAGAGTTTAAGTTAGAAGTCATACCTAAGATTGTAGTCATGGTGTCCTTTAGAGAATTAGCATGGACATTGTGGAGTGAAGGAGCGCCTTCAAACTTACAAGCAGCTAAGATAGATTCCCTGATGGATGAGTACCTGAGGTCACCAGCTGGGTACTTCTTTCCTAGGGATTGTTCCAGGATGGCAGATAGGAAACGAGGATAGAGGACCCCTTCCTCTCTAACTTTGGATTTCGAGGAGGATCTCGTCGATCTGGCTTTTCTCTTCAGCTTGCTTAGAAGATCCTCATAGATTATCTTGGCATAATCTATCTTCCTGTTCTTGATCAGGGAGTAGAAGATCTGCACTGATGAAGTAGATCCCGAATCGTGCGTGCCCACCTTTCAGGAGAGCCCTTGAATGATGTGGGTGAACACATAGTTCATCTCTACCGACATGCGGTTTCGATGGACTTCGCCTAGGCTCTTGATGTCGACTCCCTGGTCATTCTTCTTCCATTGATATTTGATCTCATCGAGGAATTCGATCAGAATATCGTTGGATGGGAGTGGTTCGTAGGAGTTGGCACCAATAGGGACTCCAGGGAACTTCAGGATGGCCCTAAAGTCTGAGAGGTTGAAGATGAACGAAGTGAGTACCTGTTACATCTCGTTTTCCTAAGTTAGAAATTTAACTTGTTTCGTTAAGATTTTGGTTAAATTGAAGTACTTGTGTAATTTTTCAGGTGCAAGGGGGTGTTGTGTTATTTCTAATAACTGAGGGGTGAAGGTAGCATGTATATAAGGGGGATTTGAAAAGCCTTTTCTCTCATTTTTTTTTGTGTGTCGATTTTGAGAGAAGAACAAAGGGAAGGAGAGATGATTCTTGGTGCAATTGGAAGTCAATTGATTGTTATTGGTAGAGACAATCATCTCGGGTTCGATAGACTCGAATTCCCAGAAGCAAGGTATGTTGTAATTGCAATTATTCGTTAGTTGTATCGAGTTTTAAGAGTGTTGAGGGTTTGGGAATTTGATGATCATTTGAAAATCGAATCGTGTTTTTGAGTTGTTAAATGATGCTAAATTGATACATATGGTTATGGGGGTGTTGTATAACACCAGTGTGATGAATTTTAGTCAAAAATTGAATTGGGTTGTGGTTTCCCGTAGTGCAGTCGCGTCTGCGACTTGGGTTTTTGGTCTACGGGTAACGGCGGGTCACCCGCGGGTGGCTACCCGCCGACTACCCGTCGATTGCACTGGATCCCCATTTTCAGTTTTTCGAATAGCGTTCGTTTGGGGTTCTTTTGTTTATGCATCTTTATGGGATATCTAATTATAGTGTTTGGGAGAGTTTGTACCCAATTGGAGGGGTCTAGCTTAGTCTAAGGTGTCTGGTTCGGTTTCGAGTTGTAAGTGTTTTTGTGAATGTTTGTTTAAGTGAGCAACCTATTGTGTGAATATNTTATACATGACTATGTGTACAAATTGCGTGATGTGCATATGTGGTTGTTTGAGACTAGCTTGCATGTTAGCTNTCGGTAGTGAGGTAGCCTGATATCAGTGTCTATGGTCCTTGATGGTAGAGAGCCGTAAAGACGTATGTGTTGCATGTCTAGTCCTCTTTATGTATGTGATTTGATATATATAGTGAATGTCTATTGTGGTTTGTGCTCACTAAGCGTAAGCTTACCCGTCTGTGGTTTTCTTTTAGTTGCAGGTTCTTCCGGTAAGGACAAGGGGAAGGGTCCTGTTTGATGCTCCGATATGGATTAAGGCTCAGCTCAGATTTTGGGAAAATGTTTAATTGATTTAGAAAAGATTGAACAATGGGTTTTGTCTGAATGAGGCTTTATATACTTCTGTTGAACCTCAGTTAGTGGGATTAGTTTGACTTAAGTGGTTGGATTTTCTTATGAATGTTGAATTATGAACCTAAAGTTTTAAATTTTTTATACTTCCGCTGTTAAGGTTACTTACCGTCAATGTCATTGAATTTTTACGTTAAATTAGATTTGAGTTGTTACAATTGGTATCAGAGCCAGGTTTAAGGGATTCGGGCACCCACGTGTGGTGAGTGCTTGAACTTAAACCCAAGTGCTTGTGTTTTCAAAACAAGTAACATTTACTTTGATTTCTAAAAAAAAAAGATTGTGAGCTCAGCCAAGGATCACAACATCAAGACGGGGTGAGCACAGCTATCAATATCAATTGTGAATATGTTGTTGTTGGTTATGTTAACATGCTATAGTAATGATTGTGTTAGCATGATATGATGTATATGTTGTGGAATGTTATATAGTGTTTTGCTAAATATTAACAATGATATGTATGCATGAGCACTATAGTGATTGGAGTAGTGTAGTGTAATTTTTATATCTTGACAAGATAGGCAGTTACTTGGTGTATGCGAATTTTAAGTGGGGTTAACCGGAACCGGGGACTGAGACCTTTGGTGACGACGTAAAGCCTAGACATGTAGGGTA
>LUCG01015227.1:0-20444 GCA_001633085.1 Carthamus tinctorius | reverse complement strand
TGCTATTTAAAACTAACTGTTTTAAAAGCATATCTGCTAACAAAAACTAACTGTTTTGAAAGCATACTTGCTGACCAAAACTAACTGTTTTGACAGCATGTCTTTTATAAGAAAACAATTTTATAAACAAAGTTTTTTAAATAAAATTTACCGTTCTAAAAGGTTTTGAAAAACTGGCAATTTTAATTTTAAAAACCTATCAGATCTCATGATTTAATTAGTTTTAAAACTCTCTCTAAATTTTAAAACATTTGATAACTAAAACATGCTATTATCACTAATCATGAGAACACATAAACATCCACGCAGTTAAATAATTAACAACCATGCAGTTAAAAGGATTTGATTATAGATTTGCCAACAATATCCTAAAAGGACCAAAATGACCTAATTATGAAACTACAAACTTTTCCCGTAGCTCCCACTGGCCTCGGCATCTTTGATGGAACTCCAGAAAAGAAAAACACTATTCTAAGGTCATTTACATTATTATAGGGTTGTAAGTGGCATGCAGGCCTCGCCAAAAATAAACCAACGGTCTAAGTTGGCAAATGCTATAATAATCATAATCAATATATACAAACAGGTATATAAATTAAACAACCCACACATTTATATACATAGTAGAAATAAGCAATAATAAAGCGTAAAATAGACCTAGATCCTTTAAAATTATTCTTTTCTGTTTATCGCAAGCCATGGTTTTAACTGATTAATAAAACAAACTGTTTTATAAATCGAAACATAATATTTTATTCTGAAACTAGTTTTTCACTTAATTTATAAAATTACTTAAGATTCATAAACTATAAATCTATTTTATAAACTAAAACCAATTTTCTAAAATATTTACTTTTTATCCAAAAGCTATATCAAACCGGGTCCCCGAACAAACTGCTCGAAAAATAAATATTGGAACGTGAACTGTGTCGTGGTTTGACCGACTGGTCAAAACATGACACGAAATTTATTTGACCAAACGGGTCAAATAACTGGTTTGATAAAATATAACTTTTACTAGGGATAATTATTAACTAAAAAAAACCCTTAAATGTAATTTTATGAGATAATATAAAACATAGCAATATCTAAATAAAATTAATTTTGGATAAAATGTCTAAAAACAAATAAACCCTTTTTGGGCCATAAACTTGGTCTAAATATACCATGGCTTGGGCCCGTTGTCAAACTGATAACTTTGGGCCCGAAAAAGACTTGGGTTGGTACCGTACTCATCGAAAAACAATCTCGGGTCCAAAAACCCTTAATTGCCACCGACGAGTCACCGTTGACCGGTAACACTGTCAATGACGATAACAGTAAGACTACCGCCACCGCCGGCGGTCAGCAGCGTAACAGCCGCCACTAACCACCGCTGGGTGGTCGGCAAACAACAACCAGCAGCCACCGCCACCATTGGTAACGACAACCATCACTGCTGGTCTGTCACGGCAGCAATCGGCCACCGCCGCAGCGGTGCGACGACAGCGGCAGCAAAAACAAGCCACCCCCATCGCCGCTGCCGGCGTTCAAAATCAAAAAACACGGCCACCACCGGGCGACGGCAGTAGTAATCGGCCACCACCGTTCCGCGGCTGTCGGTGGATAACAACACAAAAACATCATCGTCGTCGGCCGTTGCCGTCGTATCACGGTGTGCGGTCATCAAGCGAAGAACCGCCGCCGTCTGGCAATCAAAACACCATCGCCACCGTCGTCATTGCGTGGCCGACGATAACAGCAGCGAACTGCCGCCATCACCGCCACTGACCATCTCCGAGACGGCCAGTCAACAACCACCGCCATCACTGGCAACGACAGCAGCGCTCAACCACCAACATCGCCACCGGGTGGCTGAAAAACACCACAACGCCGCCACCCTATCGACCAGCGACAACAGCAGCGTACGACCGCTACTACCGCCACCGGGTGGTCGACGACGATGACAGCAAACAGCCGTCGTCGTTGGCTGGTGATCGAACCACCACCGACACCGATTGGCGATGGCAGTCGTCGCGTTGCCATGGTCGACGATAGCGGCGGCAATCGGCCACCACTACTGCCACCATCGTGCGGTAGGTGATCGAGAAAAACAACATCACACCGCTGCCACCATGTGCGGGTCCGGTCACCGCCGAAAGTGGGTTCGGTCACCGCCCGGCCACCACCGATCTGGTGGTTCGGCCACCGCACGACCACCACCATGCCGCCGCTAAACTGCGACAACCGGCAGTAGTCACGACACTGCCGTGGTCGTGGTTTCATTCGACGATCAGTCGGGGTCCGATCGGCTATCTGCCGTCGTTCCGCCGCCGGTCGCCACTAACCATGTGGATTTCCGACAACAGTCCAATAATAAAACCTTTACGATAAAGATTAAACCTTTACACCAAACCGTTATACAAAACTGATAAAGATTAAACCTTTACACAAGACTGATAAAGATTAGACCTTTACACAAACAAAGAAATTTTAACGGATATAAACAAACAAAAGATAAACGAACAAGAACTGTGGGTCTGATACCACTGTTGGGTTTTTAACGACCCTCGTATCTATCTGACACGAGTTAACTGTGGATCTCAAACCAAACTTGAATGAGATACACGATACAAAATCTTGAAATCTAACTGATCTCAAAGTTTACACGATCAAACCTAACTGGTTTGATCAGCGGAAGCGAATACGTGACAAAAACCAGTAATCACAGATCTATTCATTTATCTTGACTATATTAGGATTAGAACAATACCTTAGTTGCTTGAGACTAGTCCACCGGTGATGAGACCAAACAAATTCCTTCTAGCCGGATGTAACCCCCGAACTCACGAACCGACTGTTACGCGATGAACTGATCGAAAAACCGAACTGGTTTTGGGGCTTGAGTAAACCGTCGACCAAGAGAGAGAAAGGAGAGAAATTTGGGAGAATTTCAGGTTTCTTTTGGGATTGAAAAACTAATAATAATTATGAATATGGTTAACCTTAATTATCTATTTATATGGCTAACCTTCCATATAATAGATAATTACCATATGTCAATATATTTATATATATGAAAATTATTCAAATCCTTTTTCTTTTCTACCAAGAAAAGAATATTCTATTATAATAATTTCCAATTTAATTTCTTAGATAAATATCAATTAATTAAACCTGTTATATATTTATTTATCTAATAAATATATAATTCTTATTAATTAATTCTAGAAACCTTTAACTTTGGACTTTCTTACAGAAAACGCCCAACTGATTTATAATTAACTATTATAAATTCAACCTCTCCAAACTGGGGTTATTTTACTTTTTGATTTACAGGTCCTTACAGGTGTGGCCCTCAAGTGTCTTATAACATTGGATGTGTGATCACTGGTTTGTCAACTTCTACACATAATTACTAACAATATTCCCACTCAAAAGTTCTTGCTGTTCCTACCACTGCCACCACTGCTGCTATCCCTGCTAGGGAGATTGTGAAACATGTTCACAATTGGAATGAGGAAGACAAACGCCTTGTCAACATTGACACAAAGGCTAGATCCCTCATTTCCATGTCTCTACCTGATTACGTATTTCATTCTATATGTCATCTTAGGTATGCTAAAGACATATGGAACACTCTCTGTATTCAGTATGAGGGCACTGCTGTTCTCATGGAGTCAAGAAAGATATACCTTGTACGTCAGTCTGAGAAGTTCATCCATCTAAAGGATGAAACTTTGTCGCAGACACATCAAAGATTCAACTGCCTGCTGATTGATCTTAAAACAGTAGGTATTGAATATTCCAACTCTGAAGTAGTCACCAAGTTCATGAATCTCTCCCTGAATATTGGGAAAACTACACTACCTCCTTAGGTCTTTCAAAAGATCTAAAAGTTCTTTCTCCGAGTCAGCTCTACGGTATTCTTGTCAACCGTGAGCAAACTAAACTTCTGAAGAAAAACCTCATCAAAGATACAAAAGATTTCAAAAGCACTTCTATCGCTTTGGTCTCTGAAGCCTCTCCTTCTACTCCTACTTCATCAGTGACCATCATTGAACTTGTACCCTCTGATTCTGATATTGTGTCAAACAGCGAGTCAAATATGAACGAGACACTTGCCCCTCTTACCAACACCTTTAGAAGGTTTGCTAGAAAAAACAACTTCAGAAAAGGAAAGCCACTTGCTATAAAACCAAGACATTCTCTCACTATAAAGCCTCCTCTACCTGTTATATTTGCTAAGGCAAATGACACTATGCTAACAATTGCAGGTATAAAAAGAATCAATTTGCCTCTCCTATCCCTGCATCATCCTCTTCCTCCAGAGATACTAAATACAAGAAGTTGAAAGACAAGTATCGAAAGATCAAGTCTCAACGAAGAGGAAAAGGCCTAGTCGCTGAAGAACATGACTGGGCTGATGACTCATCTGACGAGTCATCTGATGAAGAAGACTCTGAAAGTCCATGCCTGATGGCTTTCATGGACGAACCCAATATAGCCCTGATGGCTAAAATTGAAGAAGTACCTAATGATGTCCCTGAAATCTTTTCTACCTCAGCAACCTCATCATCCAATCAGGATAAGGGCATCTAGTACCTGGACAGTGGATGCTCTCGACATATGACTGGAACCAAATCTGTCCTCTCTGACTACCATGAAGAAAAAGGTCGATTAGTGACCTTTGGTGGAAATGGTAAAGGCCAAAGTCGTTTGGAACTCTAACCAGTGGAGTAACCACCTTCAAGCGCGTTGCTTATGTTGAAGGACTGATGCACAATCTTCTGAGCATTAGTCAACTTTGTGATAAAGATCACAAGGTATCCTTCTCCAAGAAGAAATGCAAAGTCAAGAACAAACACAAGAAAGTCATTCTCACTGGAACAAGGAGATTCGATGTCTATACCATAGACATGAACACTTCTACTGACAATGTGTGTTTTGTCTCTCGTGCCTCTTCTGACATCAACTGATTATGGCACAAGAGTCTCTCTCATCTCAACTTCAAGACGCTGAATCAACTCTCCATCAACAAGCTAGTCACTGTCTACGTGATCATCGCTTTACAAAAGTCTCTCTTTGTTCAGCGTGTGAAAAAGAAAAATAGACTAGAGCTAGTTTCAATTCCAAGCAAGTCTCCTCTATAAGCTCTCCTCTACAACTTCTCTTCATGGATTTATTTGGACCTATCAATGTCCAATCTCTCGCTGGAAAGAAATATACTCTTGTCATTGTTGATGAGTATTCCAGGTACACCTGGTTTCTCAAATCCAAAAGTGACACTCCTGATGAAATCATTCTCTTCGTGAAGAAAATGGAAAAGCTCAACAACCTCACTGTTCGCTCAATAAGAAGTGATTGTGGTACTGAATTTAAAAACAGCACCTTGGAATCCTTCTTTAATGACATGGGAATTTCTCAAAACATCTCATCCGTCAGGACTCCTCAGCAAAACGGAGTCGCTGAACGAAGAAACAGGACCCTGATTGAAGCTGCAAGGTCCATGCTCAATGAAGCCAATTTAGATACTCAATTCTGGACTGAAGCTGTCAACACTGTGTGCTATACTTAGAATCATTCTCTAATTGTCAAGCGATTGAAGAAGACAACATATGAACTTTTCCATGATAGGAAGCCGTCAATTGAATACTTTCATATCTTTGGTTGTAACTGTTATATCCTCAACAATAAAGATAGTCACAGAAATTTTGATTCCAAATCTGATGATGGAATCTTCATTGGATATTCTTCTATCTCTAGAGCTTACCGTGTGTCAACAAACGAAGACAAACAATCGAAGAATCCATTCATGTTCGATTTGATGAATCTGGTCCATCACATCCCCATTCTCATCTTGAGAATGAAGAAATAAACAAATAGGTTGATTCTTTCTTCGATGTCCCTGAAGTTCCTATCGCTGATCCAGCTTCCTCAAAATCTATCCCTGATGGTTTCGAAAATATAGCTACTGATCCTTCTCCTCCAGTGATCAACGCAGTTCCTATATCTCAGGTTGCTCCTTCAACCTCTGAAGCTGATCACTCTACAAGAAGTGAAAACCAAGAACTTCAATTACAATCTGAATCTGTTCCTCATAATCTTCTCACTGATCCATTAGTATCTAAAACATCTTCTACATCAATGACCGAGCCTCCTCAAGTTGAATTTCAACCTCCAGCTCTCAGATGGACAAAAGATCATCCCATTGATCAAATTCTTGGCAATCTTAGCTCAGTGTCAAGACACGTCATCAATCCGGTAACATCTGTTTATTTGTTAATTTCGTGTCTATCGCTGAACCTAAGAATATAAATGATGCACTTCTTAACCCGCACCGGCTCGCTGCCATGCAGGAAGAACTTGCTGAGTTCATCAGAAACAATGTTTGGTTACTTGTTACTTAGACTCTCAGACGGGCTGTTATAGGAACCAAATGGATATTCTGTAACAAGTTTGATGAACATGGCACCGTTACCCACAACAAGGCTAGACTTGTTGCTCAGGGATACCGAAAGGAAGAGGGCATATACTATGATGAAACTTTTGCTCCTGTTTCGAGACTCGAAACACTTCAACTCTTTCTAGCATTTGCTGCTCATAAAAACTTTCTAGTTTTACAAATGGATGTCAAAAGTGCCTTCCTAAATGGAAAGCTCTCTGGAGAATTCTATGTCGCTCAACCTCCAGGCTTCGCTGATCCTAAGTTCCCTGATCACGTTTACAAGTTAAATAAGGTTCTTTAGGGGTTAAAACAGGCCCATCGTGCCTAGTATAATACACTGTCAACCTTTCTCCTAAATCAAGGTTTTGAGCGTGGTAAGATTGATAGCACCTTCTTTCTTAGGAAACATAAGGGACATATCATTCTTGTCGAAATTTATGTCTACAACATCATATTTGGATCAAGCAATCTTAAATTATGTAAAAAGTTCGATGGTCTCATGAAATCTGAATATAAAATGTCTATGATAGGCGAACTAACATATTTTCTAGGTCTTCAGATCAAGCAAACTGAAAAGGGTATTTTTATAAATCAAGGTAAGTATGTCACTGATATGCTCAAGAAATTTGATCTCATCTCTTGTACACCTATGAAAACACGAATGGCATATCCTCTCAAACTTGATAAAGACTCAACTGGGAAATCAGTTGATGTGACTCTTTATAGAGGAATGATAGGCTCCGTACTGTATCTTACAGCGATTCAACCTGATATCATGTATTCTACTTGTCTCGGTGCTAGATATCAATCTGATACCAAGGAGTACCATCTGACCGTTGTAAAGCGGATTTTCAGATACCTCAAGCGTACTCCTAACCTAGGTATCTGGTACCCCAAAGACTCAGGTTTAGATCTAACTGCCATATCAGATAGTGATTTTGCAGGATGCAAGTTAGACCGAAAAAGCACCACTGGTGGCTGTCATCTACTAGGTGGGAAATTGGTAAGTTGGACATGCGAAAAGCAAAACTCAGTGTCCACTTCGACCGCTGAAGCTGAATATGTCGCTACTGGAAGCTGTTGTTCTCAGGTTCTGTAGATGAGAAATCAACTACTTGACTACAACCTGAAGCTTTCAAATATTCCAATCTATTGTGACAATACCTCAGCGATCGCAATTGCCAACAATCCGGTTATGCATTCTAAGACCAAGCACATAAAGATCAGATATCATTTTATCAGAGATCATGTGATGAATGGTGACATTGAACTTCATTTTATTCCCACTGATTATCAACTCGTTGATATTTTTACAAAACCTCTTGATGAAACTCGTTTCAATATTCTCATCAGCGAGCTCGGTATGTTGAACCCTGATACTTAACTCATTAATTAGGGAGTCAATACTTTCAGTGATACTAAAATGTCATCCTTTTAGTGACTCTCATCATGACTCACTGATTGATGGATCTAATGACTGACTCTCTGTCAGGTAGGTCCCTCTAACTTTTAAACCTTATTGCATTCAATGTGATAAGAGGACTTTTCCTCAAAAAGGTATTTTTTTGATAAGTACTCTACTTTCAAAAACCAAATCATTTGCCAAAAATTAAATGTTTATTCCTTTAAACGTAAAGGCAAATCGGCTTTTGTTACAATGATGTTTTTACATTAAATGTCCGTCTGACACGTCTAGAAACGGTTACTATTCACTAGCACGATGTGACTGCTAGTAGGCACGTGGGTGAGAGTGGGCTTATCATTTTCATCATCACGTTTGCCACGTCACCAACTCTTAAGATTCTCACTCCGGTCCTATATAAACCTCACTTCGTCACCTTTTCACTCTTTACGTTCACATAGTTCTCTAAGACAAATACTGCTTGCTTTCTCTCTCTAACAATCTTGCTCTCGAAGAACACTTGAAGATCTCTCTTATCTTCAACCAATCTTGGTAAACTTTCTCTAACCTTTCTTTATTTCTTCATCCATTCTGGTTATGATTCTTGTTTAAACACATATCCAGAATATTTCAATCCTTTATCTTCTACATTGAAACCACTCCGTCTGGTTTCAAAATATAAACCCTAAAAAGGTTTTTCTCCTTTCAAAAATAAACAAGAATCTCAATCTGCTGAGTTTATTGTTTTAAGATATTGTGTCAATAATCTCTCATCACACATTATCTTCCTTTTTTAAAACCCTAACATGATTTTCTTTATCATCAAGGTTTCAAATCCATTCTTAGTAAAAGGATAACACCATTTTTGGACCTCTTTGTTATCCAAAAATGAAGGTGTAAAACAATATTTGGACTCTGATTATCATCCTATATTGTTACTTATATTATGTATTTTTGCAGAAATGGCCACCTCACCTTCACCTCCTATCGCTGGTATGACTACCCCTGTCCCGAGGTTCATCATTCCACTTAACTCCATCAAGTGGAAATCAAACAACTTCTTGGCACTCTTCAACTTTCCAGAAGAGTACGAAACAACGTTTGCTGCTGCTCGCAACTTCTTGTGTGCCAGCCCTGCCTCCAAGGCCCTCTCTCTAGACATCCCCCATGTGAAGTCGCTAATCTTCAACTTTTGGGCCACAGCTAACGTGGTCACTAGATGCTTGGATAATGCGAACACCTACGAGTACGTCCAGGGCTTTATTCCCTCTTCTTCTGCTGAAGAGACACTGGTGCCGTTCACCTTCAACCTCACTGACTTCCGGGCTGTTCTCAGATTCCCAAGGAAGCCCACTGGTGCGAACTCCTATGACGACCTGCCGTCTAATGCAGAGCTGATCGAGTTCTTGGACGAGATCAACTACCAGTGGAAGAAGAACAAAGAAGGCGAACCTGTCAAAAGCCTTGGTGAAGTTCACCGAAATAGGATATCCGTGGAGATGAGCTATGTATTCGCTCATATCATCCAAGGCCTCACTGGAAAGGTTGGTGCTCACGATCAACGATCAACCTCCCCGGTGCAGATATTCTTCTCCCTAATAAAGAACAGGAAGATCGACTATGCACGGATGATCTGTGAGGACTTGCTCTCTAAGCTTCCTCTAAAGCCGAAAACCAGCAAGGACTTAACCAAACCACCGAAGATCAGGGAGGAAGGTGTCCTTTACCCGCGGATTCTCTCAAGGATCTTCTCCAGGATCCTTGACGACAAGTACGCCGCTGGTAACTTGAAGTACCCCAACATCGGAGAATCTATTCTCCATGCTCTAGACTTCCAGGGATCTCCATCCCTCTGGGACACGCTGGCTGCCCCTCTAAGGCTAACGTTGACTATGGTCTCACCAACCTCAGGTACGTTCTCTTCTCTTAACTCTTCCAAACCTCTTTCTTCTACTTCAATAGTTATGTTAGTGACTAACCCCTTACTGACTTCCCCAGCCATTCCACCCTTATTGCACAAGCGATCTTCCACCTCCACTGCTACTACCTCTCCACTAGCCAAGAAGCAGCGAACCCTGAAGAAGATGGGTGCTCTAGGTAAAAC
Source organism: Carthamus tinctorius (assembly GCA_001633085.1). Lineage (NCBI taxonomy): Eukaryota > Viridiplantae > Streptophyta > Magnoliopsida > Asterales > Asteraceae > Carthamus > Carthamus tinctorius. The sequence goes on along the minus strand of LUCG01015227.1, from coordinate 10,511 downwards.
TCGTACCTCAGTACATCTAGCTCAATCTTCTTCCAAAGACTATCTAACTCTCTCTTCTAAACCCACAGCTTCTAAGGCTGTTACAATAAAAGAACCAAAGGTACCGTCTCACATGGCCTTACAGAAAAGGAAGGTCAATCAATCTGATGTCCTTCCAGCCTCAGGTAATACTACTACCTTTTCATTTCCAAAACTATGTGAGTCTTCATCTACTCACAAAGTTTTTCGTAGTATAGGTTCTTTTCAGGTACCTCTTCAGGCATCTTCTGCTTAGGTTTCCACCATGTCTGAGGTGGAAATCAAGAGGAAGAACGTGGTAGAAGTCAAGGAGAAGCTTGACGCTGCCAAGAAGGAGAAGCTTGATGCTGCCAAAAACGCCGAGGCTGCCCTACAACAGTCTCTCCTTAATGCTGCCAAGGATCGAGAATCAGCGGCCAAGTCGCTCGCTGAGAAGGAAGCTGCTGAACGAGCTCTTGCAGCATTACAATCTCAGACTTCAACTGTTGATGCTGCTGCCTCTTCAAGCTCTCAAGGTTCAGGGCTCTTCATTCAGCTCCCTGGCCTTGAGAAGCTCCACAACCAGTTGCAGTTTTCCTCCTCTTCCCTTCTTCAAAAGGTGGAAGACTCCAGCAAATCCACCATCTCTGCCATTCAAGCCGCTGTATCTGCTGCTCAACCAGTTCCAGTGGACCTGACGCCTCTACGAGAAGATGTTCGATCTCTCCTTCAGGCTCAGGATTCAGTGATCACCGAGCTTCAGACAATTGTCTCCCATTAGGCCACCCTAATCGGGCCTTGACCAGCGAGGTCCAGGCGCTCAGACCTCAGGCCCCTGCTCTTTCCTTCTCTCAGGCAGATCAGGACCTGTTGCTCAGTTAGGGCAATACCCTGATCAACCTCGGCACAACGGTCGCCGGGATGGAACGTCTCCTCATCCAGCTTATTTCAGCCACTACAAGGGAAGGCCCTTCAGCGGCTGAGGGGGAGAGACAAGTCGAAGTTGGACCTTCACGTCCCTCTCACTCCCGAGACGACCTAGTCGTGGAGGGAGAAGACGAAGATGATGAAGGCAACGATGATGATGATGATGACGACCACAACGATGGTTGTGGTGGGGTGGATTGGGGTCAAGATGATGACAACGACGATGACCAATCCCCCACCGATGATCAAGCCGTTGGTCATCACCTCCTCTCATCAATCTAGAGATGCCCAACCCTCTGAGGGGGAGCAGAACCCTTAGGGTATCTACACTAAAGACCAACCTGCTAAACCTCTAGAGTAGGTTGTGAACGTCTCTTCAGGTACTCCTACCCCATCCTCTACTCCCATTCCTCAACCTTCTCCTCCAAAACCCACATCTCCTACATCCTTTGACAACCTACCCATATCTACCCTTCTTCCTAAAAATAAAAACCTAAACAAAGCCTCATCCTCATCCAACCCTAAAGAACCTCAAAGGGTAGACCTATCATCATCTGATGATAGATCTTACTCTTGCCCTTCCCCCTGACACCGAACCAACCACCATACTTGCCACCAACTTTACCCCAATAACCGACAAACTAAACACCCTTTTCCAATCCAATGCCTCTCCTTCCCTAGATGGAACTCCTGAATGGACAACATCCTCTTCCTCACCCAACACTGACCGTTCACCAAACCTCCAAATAACCCAAGACATCCCAAACCCATACGCCCCTTAAAACCTATGCCCCTAACATCATGTCCGGTATAGTGGGACCTGATATTGTAAATCTTTTTTCGAGAAGCAAGACAGCCCACACCAGGGACCTAGCCAATAACCTTATCATTGATGTTAAACCTCTCTCACCTTCTGAAATACCTCAACCCTCACTCCCACCTAAACCTAAAACCAATTGCATAATCCTACCTCCTCTTACCATCAGAGAACGACCATCTACCCCTGAACCTATCCAAACCTCTTCCTCTGCTCCCTTAAGTCCTAAAGCCAAGGACAAAGGGAAAGCCCTGATGCCTGAGTATCAGTCCTTCAACGATGATACTCAAACAATACGAGGATGGCATCACAGAGGTGCATCTTCTCAGAGCGGAGTAAAAATCCTTTTTCGTACCTCCGACTCTGAAGGACCTTCTGACGGTGTCTCTGATGCTCTCATGGTGGAGAACCGTCTTGCCGAGCAGCGGTTGAACCGAAGACGAGTTGAGGAGCATGCCAACCTAAGGAAGACGTACGCTCTCCTCCTCCAAGAATCGGAAAACCCCTTGGTGGAACGACATCAGGCCATGAGTGAGCTGAACTGGTGTTTCTTCAAGGAACAGTACAGAAAGTACGACGTTGGGATCAGTCATGCCAACATCATTGGGAAGTGTGGTACAAAAAAAGAACGACCCAGAGCCTTTATCCATGTCACCAGGGAGGACAACTCCAAGTATGACCACACTGTTACCAACATTGCAAATCTTGAGTATCAGGAGTGATTGGAGATCAAGAGGGCGATCAGAAATAAGAAGAACACCAACTTCAACAAGATTGTCAACAACACTTGATCTTCTTTTAGACAAAATGAAGCTGGTGGTTAAGGCGCATCCTCCATCACCTCCCTCCTCTCCAGTTGTTGATCCTTCGCCCATCATTGATCAAGGACCACTCATTCGAATAAGACAAGTGTAAAGTTCTCGGCTGAGGCTATCCTCTTTTAGAAACTAAGGGTCGATCTGACTGGACTGAACACTAAGCTACCTTAAGGAATACCAAGGGAACCAGGGACCATCTTCATGGAACCCATCAGCGTAATCTACTTCAGCGATGGTGATGGTAATATTCACTTTCAACGATCATCAAAATTTCCTCTGGCCCCTTCTCAACATCTCAACAACCTTTTGGAGCTCATCTCTCTGACCATCACACACGTGCCTTCCATCCCTTTTCGACAAAATGATCAGTAGATGATAGGCATGAGTTTGTGTATGATCAGCGGTAGATAGATTTATTTCTTTTTGTACTTCTATAAATACTCTTCTATACTTAAATTACTTCTAATTTTCTCTATTAAGTTAATGAAAGTTATTTCAAGAGTATAGTACTTCATTCCATCATAGTACTAAAAAAGATCCCTGAAAATAGTAATTAGGACACATACCTTTATGAGTTCCTTTTCCATTCTGTTTATCAAAGACTTAGAATTTTTTCTATGTAAGTAGTGATAGGCATCTTCTGTAATGTATATGTCATCATCATTTAGGGGGAGATTGTTGATCCAGCTCTCCTAAGACTGATAAATAATGATGATCCTGATAACTACTAAGTATAGATACTTTGTTTTATACTCAAGCTTGAGGAATTATCACTGAGAATGTTCCCTGATGACTCTTTTAATCTCAAGCTCACTCCTAACAAGTTCATATCAAATGTCAGGGACTCACTGAGTCTGTTCAGCGACCCTAATGTAAGATATCCAGAAACAAAGTATCATTCCTGAAGACAAAGGAATCAGGCTACAAGAACCATCAGCGATGTCAAAGAATGGGCTGATGATAGAGTCAGAGTCGCTCGTGATCTGAAGACGAAATTCAGGATAGTTGCTAGATTACACATGCCTGATGATCTAAAGGGCAAAGCTTAAGCAACTACTGCTATCTCAAGGACCAATGACCTCTAGCCGCTTATCAGAAGCTTGCCCCTAAAGATTTCCTTACTTGTCTTATCACCTTAAATGCACATAAAGGACAAACATGCTTTTACTGACATAGTACAAAAGGGATGTTCTAAACATTGTTCCCTCCGTACTTATCAGCCCCCAAAAGCAACCTCTTACCTTACCTCCCATACTGCCCTCCCATGCGTAGTATATAAAAATTACTAAAGGACCACCCAATGCACAACACGTGTAAAGGTGACCTTACCATGCATTTAATGCATGCAGTATAAATAGAGATCTTGTGTGTTTTCTCCAAACACACTTCAGATCAATCTCTGTCGTATACTGAGTCCTTCTTTCTCCTCTGTCTTTCTTTTCTCTTATCTATTCTTACTAATGCATTAGTGAAGGCTAAGTGTCAAAGCTTAAGATTGTTTAGATTAGGTTTATTCCTCTTCTATTTTCCGTAACAATCTTTGTAAATTCAGTATTTACTTTAATACAAGAATTTAAAAGTGTAAATCTTGTGTAATTGCATTCAACCCCCCCTCCCCTTCTACAATCCTTGTTATTTTAAGGTCATTAACTTGGGACCAACATTGCTCCTATGGAACATTTTGTGCATCTTTTTGAATTTATCCAACTATCCCCTATGGGACTTTTTGTGCATTTATGTACATGGAAAGGCTGAATCTTTAGAGTTATGCTCTAGTTGGTTGTGATATTTTAGCCTTGATGCACCTCCCATCCCAAATTTAAAATCGACAATGTCCACATTGGAGGGTGTATATGGAACTGTATTTAGGTGCAAGAGGCTAATCGTGATGATAAAAAGAAAGCCTAGATCATACCCTTTGTTTGTGCAAATTGAGTGAGTGAAATTGTGTCCCAAGAAGGAAAATGCTAGTTCTAGCAAGAACACATATTAGGAGACATAATCAAACCGCGAAAATTATTATGGCTATATATCCAAATGAACCAAGACAAGTAATGTGTGATCATGTACTAAAATAAACCTATAAAATGTAAAAGATATCCCAAATAAATAAAAAAAATAAAAATGCAGGGAACTAAAGACAATGAAATGGACCTGCCCTACTCCGGAGGAGTAGGTATGGACTGTGGAGCTCCTGACGCGGCTGCCAATGCTGCAGCATTGACTGCTGCAGCCTCTGCCTTCAGCAAGTTGATTTATGCCCTCAACCTCTGGTTCCTTTGTTGACAACTTATTGATGGTTAGGGGGATTTGTTGGAGCACCTCAGTATGCTCCTCAGTGCTGACTGTGCTCACCAACTTAACTTGGTGTTTTTCTTTCCACTTATGCATATATACTTTCCAATTCACTTCCTTCGCTTTTTGATCACGACACAAGACTTTAATTGCAAAAATTCGGGAACATTTCACCCTACAAAGAATTTTCCACATCACTTCACTAACAGTGGAACCTGATTTTATGAAGCTTCCCGAGTCCTTAGATTGATTGTCACATACCCTCTTAATAGCCTCACTCTCATCTCTTGCAAACCCACCAAAGTAATAGCCTCACTCTCATCCATACCAACATACTCAATCTTTTGTATTTTATGCTCATTAATGATCTCTTCAACAGATGTTGTTACATTATCTATTGATTCTTTCAAGTTCTGTAAGAAATCATTCATCAAAGTTTTAAGAGATTCAGATATTTTAACTTTTTCCACATATGATGTAGGGGGTAAAAATGAGTTGTTAAAATCATCCCCTTGAGAAGTTCCAGAAAAATCAACTTGTTCCTCCCAAGATTGGTCAAAATGATTTGAATAAGTGTTACTCCAATCTTGGTAGGAATTTGTGATGTGAAAGTGTCATGATCTTGATTATTTAAAGATAAATTAGAATGATCCTCCCATGATTGAGTATATCCGTTGAAGTGTGAGGTATCCCGATTACTATCTCCTACAAAATAATGAGATCCAGGGTTCGAATGACAGTTGTATGAGAAATGATTTGCGCCACAATAGTTACAGAAAAGAGTTTCATATGGTTCAAACGTATGTCCCATTGAATCCACATTTATAGAAAGATAACTCAAACAGTTGTTACTTGCACACACATGGAGACGTATGGCAAGCAACAAAGATGGTAGAAACATTGGCTTCTCTAGACTCAATCTCTTAATAACAGCAGATGTACGCCTACCTCCGGCAACGACGCCAAAAACTTGATGACTAAATTTTTTTGGCACTCACAGACTTAAGATGGTCATATCTCAAAGCAAGTATACAATGAGATACGACATTGTCTTTCAAGTAATAAAGTGGTGAGATACCAGATATCGTCCTCAGGGATAGGTATCTTTTGTTGCAAGATCTCGAGTTGAAAAACTAACTTCAGATGACGAATTTGAGGAAACGATTGATTAGATTAATTGTGAGTGTGGTGATTAACAGATAATAAAAAGAGCAAGGGTGCAAGGCTTTTTAGTGGGAAAAAAATGCAAATTCCAGTGGGCAAATGCTACATCAATGCTGTAGCATTAGTTTATCAACAACTTGTTTCACCATCTATTTTGAAAGGATCCTTTCGGATGCTCACCATTGTACCATTATTTAGCTTTCAACCCACATGTTTTTATGATATCCGGAACAGTGATTGGTGACAAACGATGCCTTCAAAATATACGAATAAACAAATTTCTTTGTTAAAAATCACCCTATCGGGCCGATTCCCATATCATCCAAGTTGGAGTGTTTCAAGTGGCTTGAACTCGTCGAGAGTATCATTTTAAAACAATAAAGTCGTTATCTTTGTCAAGACTACTTCCCATATCATCCGCCATCACGTGCAATCAAATGGCTCATGTCTGAGTCCATCGGCACTTTAACACTTTTCAGGTGATCATGTCGTCAAGGAGTGTTTGATCTTTTATAAAACTTGGAATGAAATGATGGAACATTGTTATTGAAGAACAACGTCCACCTTCCTTTGATTTAAAACCCCACTTTTATGGTCTTACACCCAAGCTAAATCGATTAGCTACTCATTATTTTCAAATAAATTTGAATAACAGTAAAGAACATAAAAGTAAAGTGCATAAATTAAGGGAATTAAAATACAAGACAATAATGTAAATGTATAAATTAAAGAAATTAAAATTGCAAGAGAATAAATTAAAGACAAGAATTAAAGGACAAGAAATTAAAGCAAAGTAATTGCGAGACTTGAAATTAAAAGAGAGTATTTTTGGTGTCAAACATTTACTTAGTAATAAAAAACCACACAACTCGAAGAGTTGGTGATATCAAACTTAGCTAACATGGTTCCTACAAATGAAAGCAAGGTTACCTATTTATACTAAAGCAAGTCATAAAAAAACTAGAACTACACTATTACTTGACTAGTAAAAAGACACAAAAGTTTTTGGCCAACAACTACACCATGCTTTACTTTTTACACAAGAGTCTTGAGCCAACTATTACACATGCTTTACTTTTGCACAAAAGTCTTGAGGTGAAAGTTGGTAAGTAATAATAGAAGCTCCAAGACTTCATTAATCTCCCAATAAGTTCATCTCGGACTTAATTTTCTTCAATAATCGGACCTGGATCAATTTGTATGCATCTTCAAAATTCTGAGCTGTCTGATACTCAATGTTGGAGCATTGCTGGAGCATCGCATTCAGAAATAAAAAGAAAAATACAAATAAGCCTACTATTAAAGTAAAAAACAAGTAAATTATAACTTACTTCCATGCAATAAAGAAAGTGTAAAATAAGATACTAAAATGACTCAATTGATGGGATAAAAATAAAATTTTGTCCTAAAAAGAGTAAAATGTAGCTACTTATATACAAATACGTGAGGTGTATCACAAACCCTAAGATCATTATTTATCATTGTTTTAGTTGAATAAATCAAACCATCTGAAAAGGGATTCATAAATCCATGATGAGTTATGTGTTCTCTTATAAAGAATTATCTTTGTATTTGATTTCTTATTTTCTTTATAGTTTCCCTATTATTCGTTGTTAATCAAAAAAACCCTCCCAAAAGCTATTTTCATCAGATTAATTAGTATAGACTTTAGGGTTGAAAGAGGTAGCTTCATTGTTCCAAGCGGTAAGAAGATACATGGTACTTACCTATACTGTACTATTCACGATCCGGTCATACTTGTCTTTTTATGGTAGTCTAGTTAAGGTGAATAAAAGGGTTTATTTTGAAGGGTGATTATATATATATATATATATATATATATATACTACACCGCATCAGCGTTGTATGCCTTGAGTAACATTAAATCCCGATAAAAGAACTTTCAAGCGAAAGAACTTAAATAAATGAGAAAACTCTCAAACACAGAGATAAACTCTCAAACTCTAAAAGACAATAATTGATTAATCCAAAGAAGGTTGAATTACAATGAATCGTAAAAGCCCTATTAATAATTTAAGCTAGAGATAATTATGGAATGCAAATAAACCTAAATCAACTATAAAACTAGATAAAAGGAAACTAGATGAATCCTAAATCTACTATAATAATCCTAACTTGATAAAGAAGAAAACTAAATAAATACTTAAGCTAATTAATAAATACCTAATCTAAATAATTATTTAATAAAATATTTAAACATATTGATGAACGCAATCATCTCCAGATTAATCAGATGCGCAAATCTACCAGCGACGGGCTCGCGTCGCGAGCTATACCCTCGCACCGCGAGGTCGGCTTTGCCTCGATACTTGATTTTCTTCATCTTTCGCACATGTTTCTGGGTTTCCAAATATCTTTAAAAAACTCCAATACAAGTCGAAATCGAGCTGTATCTTTAACTCCCCCCCCCCCACTTGAAAAGAGCTCGACCTCAAGTTCTCTTGTAGATCTCTTAATGTCTCGGGGTCTTGATGCAATATAGACCGTACAACCCATTCATTGATACACGTGATGTCACTGTTTGATCTTTGAAATTCTAGAAGGGATCATCTTCCAAAGGTTGTGTTCGTCCCCATACAAGCGTAACTTTATCCAACTTGTAAGGATAAACAATATTAAGAACTTTAGAGGGAACTGTTTGAGTCAAATACTGAACCTTTGGCACTGCAAGGACGGAAACATCATCTTTCTTGACTTCCAAGGATTTTGGCGGCTCGGTAAAGTCTTCAACGCTTTATTGTCTTTAGCTTCTTCGGTGGTTAGTGTGAAATTCGGTTCAATCGCGACAGCGATAATATCGTGTGGCGGCTCAGCCTCGACAGGGATAATTTCCTCGTCGGCTATCTCCGGTAATTGTTCTTCTTTTTTCGGCAAAACCCCTATCTTCTCCGGCACTTTTTCTGGAATAGATGGCTGCCTCCTTTGGAAAAGAACTGTATCCATAATAGATTTGAAGTCGATAACGGGAACCTCGATGGTGGGAAGTTTGATTGGCTCATAACGATGGTGGCGGTGTAACATGGGTCGGGAGTTACGGCGGCGGTGATCGGATGTTTGTCGCTTCTCGGACGCTTGCTGACGAGAGAGCGCCGATCTGATTAGCAAGATTGGTGTACGTTGTATTAAGGGCCGTGGAAACAACCGCGACAATTGCCTCAATATCTGCATGGTTAAAGTACGGTTGCGGATGCCATCTGAAGGAAAAGAGACAGTGATCTAGCTCTGATACCAACTGACGCAGTAGGATACATTTGCGTGGTACGGATCGACTAACATCAAATCCCGATAAAAGGACTTTCAAGTAAAAGAACTCAAATAATTGAGGAAACTCTTAAACTCAGAGGTAAACTATAAAACTCTCAAAGAGAATAATTGATTAATCAAAAGAAGGTTGAATTACAATGAATCCTAAAAGCTCTATTTATAATCTAAGCTAGTGATAATGATGGAATGCAAATAAACCAAAATCAACTTAAAACTAGATAAATCATAAATCTACTATAATAATAATCCTAACTTGGTAAAGAAAAAAACTAAATAAATACTTAAACTAATTGATAAACACCTAATCTAAATGATTATTTAATAAAATATTTAAACAGATTGATGAACGCAATCTTATCCAGATTAACCAGATGCGCAAATTTGCCAGCGAAGGGCTCCCACTAGGGGTGAGCACGGTTCGGTTCGGTTCGGTTTTTGACCAAAACCGAACCGAAAACCGATCCGTTCGGTTTTTGAAAATCCCACCGCGAGGTCGGCTCCGCCTCGATACTTTATTTGCTTCTTCTTTCGAACATGTTTAACGGGTTTCCAAATATCTTTAAAGAACTCCGATACAGGTCGAAATCGAGCTGTGTCAGCTTTACTGGGCTTCGACCTTTTTGAGCATCTTTAATTCAGTCCGCATACCAAATTGCAAAAGAAATAACAAGAAAAAATTTGGGTCCTCATTTCTTTTAACCTTCAACACTACTGTTGTAACACCCCAAACCCTGTTTATTTAAATTTCAGAAAGGTTTGTGGTCACTTGATTAATTTCAAAACTTTCAGGGATTAGAATGAAAATAAAGGCATTGGGGTAGGGCTCTAAACCAAATCCCTTCTCTCATTTTAGCAAGAAACCAATAGTGTAGTGTGTGAATTTGATGGTGAAATCAAAGAAAGGAAGAGGATAGAGGAAGAAGGGCATTTGGAGCTTCAAGAGTTGAAGAAGGTTGCACCCTTAAGGTAAATCATCATCTTCCTATAAGCTTTTAATGTTAGATGTTGGATCTTTCAATGGAAAGGATTTGATTTCTCTTGTATTATGAAATTGAGTCCCTAGTAAGCTAGAGGATTAATCTAGATTCAATTACATTTTCACTCCTAATCATTTGGTTGGTGAATCCATTTTGGACTTAGAGTAATGAGTTATATTTGGGATTGTTGGGTAAAACCCATTTGGTGGATTGTAAACTTGTGATTTGGAT
>LUCG01015105.1:0-12961 GCA_001633085.1 Carthamus tinctorius | reverse complement strand
GGTGTTCTTCAGTTTTCCGTTTTTTGAGGTTTTCCCTTGAACCTCCGTCTAGGTACTCAATCCATTTAACTCTATTTCTTGCAGATACCATGTTCTCCTTATACCAAGAAGACACTCCCATTTTGCATATAATTACAACCAAAATTGACATATCCGCCTCCAGCCCACTCCGACCCTGTCATGGAGACTCTAATGCAGTTTGTTTTATGATTTGAAAATATGCTTTTAAGATCATGTGAACTACCCCATATGACCTTAGGATGGTGGGTGCATCCTGCCACACTCATCAACCCATCATTTGGTAGTTTTTTTAATTAGTTTGCTTTAATTTGCTCCATGTTACAACTTTATTCTGCTATATGTCAACAAAGATACACCAGCTTATTCTGTTTGTCAATTCTTTTCAGGAAGAATACTGTTGGTCAATACGAGAGCCATTCTTCTTTCACTCTCCCGGGCCTCTACAGGGTTGTTCATGGTATTGACGTCTTCGATCCGAAGTTCAACATTGTATCTCCAGGGGCGGATATGACCATTTACTTCTCGTATACCGAGAAGGAAAAAAGACTGACATCTCTTCATGGTACAATTGCGAAGTTGTTGTATGACCCTGAGCAGAATGAGGACCACATGTGAGTCATTCCTTGGTACCATTTCATATTTTCTTTCATCTTCAGAATAGACTTAGATGACAAAAATGTTGTTTACAGCATTCCTGAACTTAAATGAATAATGAACCTGTTTAGAGATTCATGACTTTGTCGCATAATAATTCTTCTTCTTACACATTTTATAAACCTTCTACCCTTAATAAAGAACCGGTCCATAACCTAAATTATAATTTTTTTCTATTATTTAATTGGATTGGGTCCCACCATTTTGATGAAGAACCGGTTCATGTTTATGAACCTTTCCCCTTCCACGTTGGCATGTACCGCTTCCTCCCAATAGGGTAAAGTTTATGAACCGGTTCACTAGGTTTAAGAACCTCCCACTGAAGATGCTCAAAAGGTTCACACGAAGTCAAAGATGCATAAGACCATCCGCTACAATGAAATCTCAACACACTTTCTAAATTATCATATCAGCTTTGAAATTATCTTGAAATTACCCTCCACTAGAATGATTTCTAACCACTTTCTAAAGTGACAACCTCATCATAAAAAATATATTTTAATCAAATAACAACAAAACTACAATTAAATGTTCTTTACAGTTCACTGCCATATCAGCAAAAATTACTGATTTGACATCATCAATTACCAACAATTTCCTATTAACAGAATAGAATGTTCTAAACTTCTAATCTAATTATCATCTGGAGTTGCCTATGTGTGATAATTGCCATTTTTCTATAACTCATACAGTGGAAACCTGAGTGATCAGTCAAAACCCATGATCTTTTCGATGGCAAGACTTGATCGAGTCAAGAATATCACGGGTCTGGTAGAGTGGTATGCCAAGAATACTAAGCTTAGAGAACTGGCTAACCTTGTTGTGGTTGCTGGTTACAACAATGTGAAGAGGTCCAGTGACAGAGAAGAAATTTCAGAAATTGAGAGAATGCATGATCTTCTCAAGAAACACAAATTGGATGGCCAGGTGCGATGGATTTCAGCCCAAACGAACCGTGCTCAAAATGGCGAGGTTTATCGCTATATTGCTGATGGAAGGGGCATCTTCGTACAGGTTTCACAATCATCCTTCTTCTTATACCACATATATGATTGAATTCTGTTAGTATCCGGGATTCAGAATATCAATAGAACTTTCCAGAATCTGTAATTCGACCCTATAACTCGGGGTTACACGAATTCAGGTTTGGGATAATCCAACAAATCAATCCGGATTTTGGGCAAATCCAAGATTGGTAAAGACGTAATACCTTGTTGTAGATTATGTTTCTTGAGACATAAATTTGGCAGAGTAACAGTGTATGGTTGTATGTCTAATCTGCAGAAACCGAACTAGTATATATAGAACACCAACAGGCGAACCTGTTTGGAATAGGTGGCAGTTGTTAATTATGTAGGAAAAAGTCGCATTTGTTGGGAAAAGTCACATTTGTTATGAGCGGATGTGATGATTAATTTCGCCAGGAAAATAGCAGATGCCAGGGGCAATGCCCCTTGAAACCCGTGTTCTTATTAGTTGTGTGCACTCCACACCTCCGAACTCGATCTGTAGCCAATACTAAATTCTACTTGTCTTATATTAATCTTGACTACACTAAATGGCTAGATGACTCTAAAATTACCAACAAATTCCATTGCTACTAAAACGTTTATCATATCTCTGGTATTGTCAGCCTGCTTTTTACGAAGCATTCGGGCTTACGGTGGTGGAGGCCATGACTTGCGGCCTCCCAACATTTGCAACTTGCCATGGCGGTCCAGCAGAGATAATCGAAGATGGTGTGTCCGGTTTCCATATCGATCCCTATCATCCAGATAGTGCAGCAGTCACGATGGTCAATTTCTTCCAGAAATGCAAGGAGGATCCGAAATACTGGGTGAAGATATCCGAAGGCGGGCTTAAAAGGATATACGAAAGGCAATATCTCTTACCAAAGCTCATGCTTTTTCAAACAGCTGACTGATCATTGACTTGCAGATTTTCTAATGTTATATAGGTACACATGGAAGATCTACTCCGAACGCTTAATGACATTGGCCGGAGTTTATAGCTTCTGGAAGTATGTCTCGAAACTTGAAAGGCGTGAAACTAGACGATATCTTGAGATGTTCTACATTCTTAAGTTCCGTGATCTGGTGAGCTTTTAAGTCTGTTCATTGTTTAATGCTTGAATTACTTACTTTATTCATAAGGAAAACAACCTTTCTTTGATCTCAAAACTGAAATCCTAAAGAATGCGATTATTACCATCAAATCTCAAGCAATTTCACTTTTAACATTTTGCTTTCCTCTTGTCCTAATACATGTTTTTCCAATTGTTCTATTAACATGACCATCAAAACCTCCTCCCAGTAAACGCTACCAATTTTATCGGGTATCTCCTAACAAAACTTAGGGGCCGTTTACCAAACGCTTACCCGGGTAAGCACTTAACATAAAATTCAACACTATCACTTACTTACCGAGTAAGATTTTAATCTAGGAAAACTGTATCGTATGCTACAATTTTTCCGGTAAGTGCTAACCGTGGTAAGAGTCTTCACCATCACCACTTACTGGGTAAGACTCTCGGTCCTTGCCTTAGCTCTTACCAGATAAGATTCTTGGTCATTGTTATATTCGTTCAGTAAGGTGATTTGACTGAGTAAGCACTTACCCGGGTAAGCATCTGGTAGATGGCCGCTTAATCTGATACATAAAATCCATCTCCTTTTACCAATTGAAGTATGTGATTATGGTTTTCAACTATTTGTGTTACTCAGTTTTAGTCTGTTGGTTTTGTCTATCAGGTGGCATCCGTTCCACGGGCTATTGATGAGGAGGCCTAAGATGCAACCCAAAAAGGTACTCGTGGAGTCAGGACACTACCCTCCAGTCCACTTAGCCGTTAAACGCTCTGCTATCTACTCGTGTGAGCTTCCATGGTATCACTCGACTTAAATAAAGTTCCGTTTAAACTCCTTAGAAATTTGCATAATATGTTTTTCGTCTTATAAATGCAAGCCATATGAAACTAGCATTTCAATTTGTGGGAGTGTCCTATTCCAAAACAATGAGGCCTGTAGTTGTCAAAATCTTATAAATATTCCATCTGTTTTAGTAGAAGTTATTGCTAAATATTTGCAAAATAATTATATAACTGTCTTTGTGTTGCTTTGCTTTGGGTCTTGATGTTTAATATTGAATTGGTCTTTGTTTGATACCCCATTTTTTTCTTGCTTATCATATCTGACATACTGGAAATTTGCAGCCTTTTAACCACGTGACACGCACACTCTCTCATCTCTCTGTTACTTTAAAGCTCATTTGATGGGTCAAATCGTTGGGCTCCACACCAACGGTAATACTATAATCCTACTACTATTACTTGTAACGTTTTTTTTATTTCTTGGAATTATTATCCTATCCTTCCAATTATAGTGGTAGCTGTCTTCATTTGTCATTTTCCTAATTCTTCCCAAATGTAGGCTTGCTATTCCATCCGATACAGATTTCTAGGGGGGGTGTTTTAATCAAATTTGTTTAAAAAACAGAAATTTTGTTTAAAATGCACAAACCATCCGCATTATGCGGTGAGCATTTCTTGATGCGTTATGGTTTGTATTATTTTCTATGTTAGAATTTAAAAATAAAGGTAGTAAGTACAACACCAAATGTTAGTTTATATATTTGTGTCAATAAATAATATTTTAACTGGTCAAAAATAAACACACGCCTCTGTTCACATCAGCTTTATTTTCTACACATTTTACAAAAACTTGGATTTCGTTCTTAACATCCATTAATTTTTTTCGTTAAGTTCAATTAAACGAGAGGTATTTTAGTCATTTTAAATATTTTCTGATGACCAAAGCACTCTTCATTTACCAGGTGTTGATGAATCTAATAAAAAATGTTTAAATGAACTAAAATACCCCTCATTTAATTGGATTGGATGGAAAAAGTTAATGTCCGTTATTAAGAGGGACCAAAACCATTATGAAATGACTAAAATGATGAACTAAATCCAAGTTTTCGAAGTTTAAAGGTGATAACCATTAAAGTTGACAAACATTAGGGACCAAAAGTTAAAGTTTATTCAAAAGTTTTTATGAACTGGTCCACCAGGTTCAAAGAGACCAAAAGTAAAGTTTACTTAAATGAACTATGTGTTTATTATGTGCGACAAATTTGTTTTCAATTTAATTGTATATTTGACTCTAACAAGCATAATTTAAGCTGTGATTAGTTTTTAGTTTCATGACATATATCTATCTATATTAGTTGAGCAAGAATACATTTCCCCATAGCAGTAAGTATAACACATAAACCAACATACATTTAAAGTCAAATGGGTGAAAAACATTTTCCCATGGCAGAGAATTAATTGACTAGATTAGGCTGTTTATATTCTAGAAAAACCCCATAAATAACAACAATAGAAAAGAAAAAAAAAACATTCATGCGAATTAGTACGGCCACTCTAATATAACGCCGGTTCTTGCACGCAGCAGCTTACATTTGCTAAAAAGAAAACTAGTAAATAATATATAGATAAATGCGCTTCGCATTTTTGTTCAGGGCTCGAGGAATTTTTGTTTTTTCCCACTCTACCCTTCTTCCAATAGTAAATCAGTAAATAGTAAAAAAAAACAAGAAGCCTAGCTAGTTTCAAAGCTGCCCAAATGAGTGAGCCAAGTAGGATAAGGCCCCAACAAGTGGTGCATTGATGTAGGTGGCCGGTTCCGATTGGAAATAGTCCGATCGTTCATCTGGAAAGCGGTCGTGCTCGTCCGGACCACCTACCACAGCCCCGATTAGTACATTCGGGTTTGGGACCTCGGAATGCATGATCGAGAACCCGGACCCGCAAGCGATTTTCGCTGGATGTGCAGATACAGACGGTAACGATGATCCCCTGTGGTGTATCCTTTTTGGGTATCGTGGACCGTATCCCACCATGTAAGACATCTTCAACGGATTGTCCCCCAATAGGTAGTCCACCTGATAAAAATTTACGTAAGTTAGAATATTGTATTTGGTGGTAAAAACGGGTAACAGGTTGGTGATGAATTACTGTTCACACGAAATCTTACACCATTTTCGTGCAAATAGTGTACCTGTTTCTTGGCAATGGATCGGAGTCGTTTAGGGGTGACAATGGAGCCACCACAATTAACTACTTTTCGAGCTTGGGTTAAGTATTTGGCATAAGTGACTAGTAAGAAGGAAGCAGAAGTCACATATTGCATATTAGAGTCATCCATCCTGAACAAAAGGCCCCCTGTAGATAAATAAATAATTAGTCCCAAATTAGTGAAATTGCCACATGCTTTTCCCACAAAGATAGAAAGAGCAGGAACCTGGGGTGTATGTGGATTGAGAAGATGGTGCCCCTGGAATAAGTGAACATATGAAGTTATCTGCATGACCCTTGTAATCATGGAGAGATTGGACCTTTTGGACTAGAAATGCCTGTCAAATATCAACATAAAACATAAGAAATAATGTCCAGGCATTGCTATTTGCACCCGTTTAATGTAATAATCCAGCTAATTCCTGTATTGGGAATGTAAAAAACAAGTTTTGATGTTATCGTGTTTAAGGAGAGAATCACTTGATAGGGGTACAATTAGCCCTCCCTTTAGAGTTTAGATCAGAATGCTAAATGTCCCTTTAATGTCAAAATCATATCAATTCATGCATTAGGAATGTAAAAAACAAGTTTTGATGTTGGCGATTAAAGAAT
This sequence comes from Carthamus tinctorius, assembly GCA_001633085.1. Taxonomy (NCBI): domain Eukaryota; kingdom Viridiplantae; phylum Streptophyta; class Magnoliopsida; order Asterales; family Asteraceae; genus Carthamus; species Carthamus tinctorius. The sequence goes on along the minus strand of LUCG01015105.1, from coordinate 6,597 downwards.
CACTTGATAGGGTACAATTAGCCTCCCCATAGGTCAGAATGCTTAATGTTTTTTACATCAGAACTGTTATCTTCCGGGCTCATGGAATTAGTCGAGTTGCACGCAAACTGACTCATAAACCCATTATTACAAAAAATAGAAAAAGGGTACCTTGGAGAGAAGAATTCTGGCACCAGCATGCTTATTGTCCCACCCAAAGGTATTATCACCCTCATCAGCTCCTAGAGTTATCCCATTTGCTTGAATGTAGTTCAAGTATTTTGGGCTCCTTGTGGCTTTCTGTAACCATGCTGCTCCCCATAACAATTCATCCTTCATTTCATTTCATCCACATTCATTAGTTTATTCTTTTTCAGCTGACTAAATTAATTTAGTCTTAATTTCTTGATTAATTTAACTACCTGGTATCCAGAATAGGAGCAATAATAGGGGCAGACAAATTTCTTCAGCCCATTGCTGTATGAACCTCTGAACCTATCAGCAAACTCAAACACCTGTTTCCATATACACAAAGGTTAAAAAATTCCATAACTACCCTTCTTCCCAAATGGAATAAAGATTGAGATTTACCCTCATGGCCCTCCTGAGGAGGAGCTTAGAGTAAGTTTTGTCAGACTTTCTGAAAACCAAAGAAGCAGCAGCAAGAGCAGCAGCAGTCTCAGCAGCCACCTCTGTACCAGGGGTATTTCTGTCAATCTTCACCACTGTTCTTGGAGTGTCCATATCTTCAGGCCTCTCCCAACAAGCATGGTCCTTTGTTGCATCACCCACCTTCATGTTTACCCAACAAAATCTTTAAGCATATATTCTAATTGGGTTTCATATATTCTACATGGTATCAAAGCATATTATAACCACTGATTTAACTTATTTAGAAAGTCTGAATGTACCTGAACATATATGACATCTGGTTCAGCAGTGGCTTTTAGAAGATAATCCGTAGCCCAACGGATGGCTTCTTTGGCATTTCCCAACTCACCTTTCATCAACCCCCCAAATTCAAGCACACTCCATGACAACATTGTGGTGGTAAAGGCCATAGGAAACCCAAACTTGATATTATCCCCTGCATCATAGTACCCACCTACTAAATCCACCTGCATTGCCAAATTTCCACAAAATTAGAACAAAAAGAAGACCACCCTTTTCTAATCATGAATCTTTATGCTATATTATAAGATAAAATACCAACAAAAAAAAGTGATATGCTTACTTTCATGGCTGCACCATCTGAAAGACCAGAGTTTTTCCTCCATGTAATCCTCTGGTTTGGTGGAAGTTTTCCAGACCTTTGGCCTTCAAAGAAAATGAGGGATTTAGTGAGGGCGTCTCTGTAGTTGTGGGAGGCTGCGCCGGCGTGGCGGTTGGCGGTGGCCACGGCGGAGCAGAGGGTGAGGAGGAGGAGGAGGAGGAGGTGGTGGAGGTGGAGGGCCATTTTGGGGGTTTACCGTTGGGTTGAGAAAGGAAATGTGAAAAAAGAGAGTGGGAAAGTGAAGGGTTATATAAAGGGAGAAAAGCTGCTTCTTTAACGTCCTGCTTCGTTAATCATAGTTAAGCCAGCCACACCACCACCACTCCACGCCCACCTGTGAAACACCAATTAAAAAACCGGTGCCATATTTCTTTTGGATATATCATAACTTTGCTTATTTAAATATCAGTTAGAGTAGCATTTTTGGAGCTTGTTTGAATCTTTTTTTTAATTATATCATTATTAATATTAATTATCATATCTTTAAATATCTTTTTTGGTCATTTTACATATCCACAAACTAGTTTTTGACAAACATAATTTATTGATAAGCTAGTTTATCAGCCACTAAGCTAGCTTATATTCTAGTTTGCCAAACACATCCTTAAAATAGGTGTTGTTTAAAATGGCGAAAAGGACGATTTCAGTAATTTCAGCTATATAATTTTGTATGTTAAAACAAAGAAAAGATTAAGTTTATCAATTTTATCATCATCTTATATATTGAAATACAAAAAATACAAAAAAAAACATTAAAAATCACCAAATAAAGAGATAAATTATTATTTTAATATTTCTCATCAACAAAACAAAACAAGAACAAAACCTGGAAAAACCCAACAGCAAATAGTGAGGCTGTGTTTGGCAAAAATAAGTCACCTGATATAGTCCATCCAAACATGTATCATAAGCTAACTTATTTAGTTGGAGTGGTGTTTTAGAAGCTTTTTGTAGTTTTTTTCCAATTATACTGTTATTAATATTATATCCAAGATAAGATACCCTTTATGGTCATTTTACATACTCATAAGCTAGTTTTTGCCGTCCATAATTTGTTTATAAGCTAACTTATCATCTACTAACTAGCTTATTAGTGAACAGCTAGCTTATCATCTAGTTTGCCAAACACAGCCTTAACTTTGAAACATTTTTTATATTTCGAAAAAAATCTATTATTTGATTAATTATTAAAAAAATATATTATTTTACATACTCATAAGCTAGTTTTTGCCGTAAATAATTTGTTTATAAGCTAACTTATCATCTACTAACTAGCTTATTAGTCAACAGCTAGCTTATCATCTAGTTTGCCAAACACAGTCTTAACCTTAAAACATCTTTTATATTTCGAAAAAATCTATTATTTGATTAATCATTAAAAAATATATATATATAATTTTATTAAATTTTTTATAATGGACAATTTATAATTTTTGGATATCAATAATTCAATATATATTTTAAAGATGTACTAGATATGGAGAATTTTTTTTTTTTTTTTTTGTTTATTTACTACATTCTCTAAAGTGAAGAATGGTTCTGCATTGGTTGCAAAAACGACCAAGTCAAAAGCTGGTTTTTTCCATTTTTAAAGATTTAGCTAGATATGTTTTTAACTTTAGTTAATTCTTTCTGTCAATCATCATAGGTCAAAACTCATATGTTTTATATTTTCTTTGTGTAAAAATCAATTTTAATATCAAGTTAGATTTTTGGTTTTGTCTAAAAATGTCTTCATTTTACTAGATTTAATCCATATATATGAAGAACAAAAACTGAACCAAGGATTATGATAGAAGTTGGAATAGGTTTCTTTAGAAAATCATGTGAACTTTTTAATAAAATTTATATAAAATTAAATTTCAATTCTTGATCACCTTCAATCTTATGTATATCCATGAATTAGTAAGAGTGTGTTTTTCTTCTATAATGATCTAGTGTTTATCTTCGGTTAGAATTGATCCGACAGTGAAGATCATTTCTTACCATTATCTGCCCTAATCGTTATAACAAAAGAAGATAAATAGTGCGGTTTTTAGTTCAAAGGTAATACACTTGACAAACTTACATGTCTATTCCTAAGCTGAACTAGGAAAATCGTGCGTTTTTTAGTTCAAAGGTTAATACAGTTGACAAACTTAAATGTCTATTTCTAAACTGAACTAGGAAAACAGATAAAAATGTATAATATACATATCTTATATTTCTATCAAGAGAATAAGCGAAAAATTTTAGTTTCAAAAATGGATGAATTACACAAGTTTGATTAAGTTTATCTAGGACTTGAGGATCAGTTTTCACATCTTACTTTTATTTATTGTTTGCATTTGGACTGTTTACAACTTTTTTTATCGGAAGGTTCATCTAGGCCTTGCCTAAACTCCATCATTGACAATTTGGTAATTAAATTATGGCTGTTTGAGACTAGGTCTGGCCACAATTGTTGCGTATGCATGGTATTGAACCCTGGACAAATGAGATATTTCACCATATCCCAGGGCCTTAACCACTACGCCACAACCCTTATGATTTGTTTACAAGTTATTGGCATTTAGAATGGATGGTGATGGGGATATATTAGATAAAGTTGAAGAAAATGATAGAGGGGGAGTGTTCATGAAAATATATCCTTTTCATTGAATCCATAATTGAGTTTGAAACAAAACCCCCAAAAAGAACCCATAAATTTCCCATTTCCATATGGACATGGAATAGCTCTTCCATCAAGAAGATTGGTCAATGGTCAACAATCTCTCTCTCTCTTTCTCTCTCTCTATATACATATATACACATAAAATCTCACAAAATCCATGCCCAAAGATTCATTTTTCTACATGACTTCATATCTTTTGTCAATTTCCTTCAAAGTTGTTTTCAAAGATGATTAAAAGTACAAACATATATTCTAAAGCTTTGATTTTTCAATATTTATTGATGGACTTGTAATTTACAAGCATGGGTTGGTAAAGTTAATTAAAATACACGAAATAAACATAAAACATTTGTTGAACATATATAAAAAATTCTAATGTAATAAAGTGGGGGCAATACAAGTTAAACTATTTTAAAATCTTTGTATGGTCATCACATGTTCTATGAGTTTTTTTTTTGAACTACAAATAACACAATTAATAAGAATTAATATAAAAGAAATTTGATGGTATAAAATACAATGGATTCATTTTCTAAAAGCCAATTTTTTTATTCTTATTAAACTAGGGAAATGAAAAATTATTGTTACTTTTATTCCATATCATTTTAAATTTGATCCCAATTTTCATTTCCCCATTCCCTTCTGTGAACCAAACATCACCTTAGTTATAATCGCAATATTTATGTATATGTTGTATTTGTAAGAACATTTCCCACAATATTTTTAAATAAGTACATATACAGTTTGTTTTCTACTTTGTTCAAATAGATTTTTATATTGTTTTCGAAAAAGCGAAAACTCTAAATTTGAAAAAATTTCTAAAACTTAACGTGAATTGTGAGGGGGAGAGAGAGAGAATTTTTGTACTTCCATCGATAGAATTGAATTATTATTTTATAATAATTTTTTAAAAGGTATTATAATAATAAAGTGTTGGAATATTTTAATAATGTTGAAATATCTAAAATAGTTTTTAGACTTAAAACACTTTTTAAGGACTTCAACTTTATAACTCTATATTTTAGAAAAACTAAATAAACTACATATTGAAATTAATTTATTTACAATAGATATCAATGAATAAAATGGAATAAGAGACAAAGTAAGAATAAAATAGTTATAAAGGTATGGGCACGGATTGACACGAGGTGTATTGGTCTTGTTTGGTTTAATATACTCGATCTTTTGATATTTTAATAAATTTATAAAACTAATGGTGTTCGGAAACAATTTTTCATCTCGAACTCTCGATTGATTAGAAGTGCATAAATGAGTGTAAAACATATTTTTTCTTTGTTAAATATGAAGATATATACAGTAAGGAAATTTTATCGAAGGATAATGAATATAAATATATGGTTCACTTTTGATACTATATAATATAATAAGCCTATTACCTCTTCATTTCTACACTCGAGTAAGGGAAATGAAATTTTTATTCCTAGCCAATCCTATTTTCTAATTCGATGGCTCCATCTTTCATATTGAATGAAACATTTTGTGTTATCATTTTAAAGAAATATAACTGTATTATAAATATTGTATAAAACAACTTTTAATTACTTATATTAGTTTAACCAAACAACATCGATTCAATATTTATTTTTATTCGAATTCTTCAACCTTCTTATTTTCATTTTGATTTCCATTCTTTAAAATAAACTAATACCTATTTTGCAACAAAATTGATAAAAATGGTTGATTTTTAAGAAAATAATCAAAGTAAGGGGGGAAGGTGTTGCTTAGAAATAACATAAGGGGTGTTTTTGTAATTTGATGAATATAAAGATGGGTTGATCTCAGTCTCCCAGTAAACCATTTGTCAAGATCTGATTGGATAATGTAAAAATCTGACAAGACAAATAGTAAAATGGCAGAAGGAAGATGTTTTTCATGGTCTTTGTCAAATAAAGAAAAACAATAATAGGATGTGGCAATTGGTTGCCGTTCTCGGGTTGATAGTGTCCTAACCGAGTTCGAACCTTTCCGTATATATGCGTGGGGACATTTAGGTGGGCCCATGTTTAGTCTCCAAAATTATCGGGAATTAGTCGGGCTTTGACCCGGACACCCTCAAAAAAAACAATAATGTTTATATTTAAAAAAACAAGTCTTTAATTTATATGAGAAGTGTTTGTATATTTTTTTTCTTCATATTTATAGATGGGGCTATTATTAATTATTTGAAACTAGTTGCGTATTATTTGCATTTCTTTTTTCTTCAAAACCTTTACTAACGAGTGTATTAGTTACTATGTTGAGAAATAGAGTTTACATATTATTTTTTTTTCCAATAGATTACACATTTTTATACCAAGTCGTATCCCATCTTGCCATCTCTAGACTAATAAATGAGAACTAATCCAATAAACGATCTGTTAAACATTGTCTGTCTGGACAAGTGATAAAGTGGTAAGAACTAAATATCACATTCTGTTGTTTCTTAAGTCGTAAGATTTTAAGGTGGAAAACTAACTACATGCTACAAGGTGAATAAAGTGCTAAAATAAAAACGTAAACAGACTACAAAGGTGTCAGGGTGATGCAGCGTAAGCAAACGAAGACAAACTAAACACGTTGATTCTACGAATACCCATGTTAGTTTCTTCTAAAACTTGTTGATTCTACAATTACCAAGTTTTAGGCTTCAAATCTGAATTCAACAAGAACTCAAAATTTGGGAGGAAATCAA
>LUCG01015063.1:0-12225 GCA_001633085.1 Carthamus tinctorius | reverse complement strand
CTGCTGCTGTTGATGAGGCTGTGCGGCAACACCCCGCTGCATCGGGATATTTCCAGGATTCATTGCACCACCCATCCCAGCCTGATTAGCCATATTATAAGCCGCCATATTTTGCTGTTGCATCCTTTGCATGCCGACCATATGCATAGGTCGTGGAACCGATCTATTTGGCATCACATGTGGACCTCCCATAGTCCCCGACACATTGTTTCCTGATGCCTGGTGATACCATTAAAACAACAGCAAACCATTAGCCCACAGACAGTAATCTCTATAGAAATCAATAGAACTATCTTATTACTAAAACGGTTATATTGATATCTTTTAGTTTTTTCAATTAGCCTTTAGAAACTGATAAATAGTAAAAGATATACTTTCGAAACCACATAGAGAATGTAAAAGCATACATGTTGAGCAGGCTGAAGACTTGTGGTGCCCTCAAAATCCGTGTTCGTGTCCACTGGACGGGTTGGATAATTTACGATTTTCTCCCCGGGTTGAGGAGGTACCAGTGCACTGAAAATTGATGTTAGAAATACCTTGTTAAATATAATGAATAGATGGATATATGCTACAACATAGGGGTGTAAATAATTCAATCTTTTAACGAGCTACTCGAGCTCGAACTTAATAATTCGCGAGCTTGAGCCGATTGAGCAGTAATTGAAGTTCGTCTAACTTAACTAGCCATTCATGCATACACTTTTCCTAGCCAAACATATATATATATATAGAGTGTTAATCAAATAAAAACCATTTTATTAGTGAAAACCCGCGAAAACCAATTGAAAAATAATTTTTTTACGATTTTTTTTATCAAATGCTATGATTTTAACTATTGTTTCACATATTTTTTTTTCATAATGTAAGTATCATCCATGCAAAAAATAAAATTTTTATTCATATTGTGAATCGAAAATATACAAAACTTTGATTCATATTATGAAACCAATTCATGGATGATACTCACCTTATGAAAAAAAAAAAATATGTGAAACAATATATCAATTCTAATATTTGATNTTTTTATTCGGTTCTCACGGGTTTTCACTAATAAAATGGTTTTTATTTGATTTAACCTCTCTCTCTCTCTATATATATATACACACACACATGCATTATATGTTTATAAATTACAGAGTAAATTACACTTTTAGTCCCTGTGGTTGTCACCTACTAGCAACTTTTGTCCCTCTTTCGAACTAATTACAGTTTTGGTCATTGTGGTTGCCATAGGGACCAAAGGTGAAACAAAATCAAACCACGGTGACCAAAAGTGAAACAAAATGACAACCACAATGACCAAAACCATAATTAATTTAAAAGAGGGACGAGAGTTGCTAGTGGGCGGCAACCGCATGGACCAAAAGTGTAATTTACTCTAAACTATATAATCAAATAATAAAAATCATTGAGCTTGAGCAAATAAACGAGTTAAATTATCTCGACTTCGAGCACATAAACAAGAATCAAACTCGTACTCAAACATTGAAGAAGTATTCGAGATCGAGTCCGACTTCGAAAAAGTTATTCGAGCTCGAGCCTAATACTATTTTTTCGAGCTGAACTCAAATAACCTACTAGTCGACTAGACTCAGCTCGTTTATTCAACATAATAGCTACAAAAAGTTTAAAAAAGTTAAAAAAAGTTAACCTCAAACTTTAAGGATGTAAACAACAGTAACATCAGCAGTATGCATCATCGAAATACACAAACAAATTATACAAGAGTAAATTATAAATTGTCCCTGTGGTTTGTTAAAAATTTTGATTTTTGTCCCTATCGTTTGTAAATCATTGCTACTCCCATGGTCCCATCCTTTTGATTTACAATGTATTGTTGTTTTGGTCCTTGTGGTTTACAATTCTTTACTATTTTGGTCCCTTGTACTTAAATATAGAAATTAGTCCCTAGGAATGAAAATAGCAACAAAATGCAAACCATAGGGATGAAAATGGCAATTAGTAAACCATAGGGACGAAAATCATAATTTACTCTACAAACAAAGTTCTTTTAAGGAAGAAATTTTACTTGCGTCCAGGTAAAGGTTCCATCCGAAAATACCTACATAGAAAATGCTGTTAGAAACGAAGCATATAAAATATGTTTATGAAAACACGATATAAAGATCCCATAATTACATTTTTTTTCTACTTGAAAAGTGAACAAATGATCACCAACAGAATGCTAGTTTTTAGCTCAAATTTAAAACAAATATTCAGACGTTAATCATAATAAGGGAGGGAGAGTGAGAGAACTTACTCGTGCTCGAGAGCTTGTGCTGCTGTTATACGTTTTCGAGGATCATATCTGCAATAGAAATATGGAAGGAGAAAATAGTAAAATATTTACATAGATAGATTAACTTAATCAACTAGGTTCATATTTAAAGGCACAAATGCAAGTGAAGTATGCAGAACTTATGTGATTGTATGGTGAAGTGCTAATAGCATTTATGCATGCAAACACCGAAGTTTTAAAAAGCAGAATCAGGCCTCGAGGTGTTTTCCCTGAACGAGGCAAGGCATCAGGCCCGAAGTAGAAATATATATAGGGTTGGGTTCTGGTGAGAAGTGCCAAATTTGGTGAGAAGTGGTTATCAACCGTTGGATGAGAAATAGACGAAGATTTGATCAAAAGTGATCAACGGTTTAATAGTACTTCTCACCAAAAATGACACTTCTCACATGATCCCATGCCTATATATATGGAGTCAGGTTCAAACGAGAACACTACCTATTTAAATAAAACACGAGAACCAACAAAATCACACATGATTTTGCATTAACTTCCAAAAAAAGTCACGCGGGCGACTTTGGACGCGACTTGCAAAGTCACGTGGAACATATATGATTTTGTTGGTTCTCGTGTTTTCTTAAATAAGCATTGTTCTCATTTGATCCTCCCTCCCTCCCTCCCTCTCTCTCTCTCTCTCTATGTATATATATATAGGGTTGGTTTCTGGTGAGAAGTTGAGGTTAACGTGAGAAGCGTGAGAAGTCGTTCTTCATCAATGGATGAGAAATGGATGCACATTAGGATGAGATACATCGAGATAAGATGCATCAAGATACACCAGATTAATTCCCTTCTAAAGCGCAATTCATGGGAGGGCATCAGATTAGAAGTGATCAAATGGTTCATATCCACTTCTCACCGTTAACTCAATTTGTCACACGATCCTACGCCATCCAGTATATTATATATGTCATTAACGTATTATATACACATCTTAATGGAAAAGACAGCAACATAGAGAAGCAAGACTTACTCCAACATTTTTGAGAGAAGATCATATGCAGGATTTTTCGGAGAGAGGTGAACAACACTGTAAAGACCAGGACTATCACTGCAAGAAGCACAGATGATCGGTGTAAGACATTGACCACGAAAAGACATTATTTATTAAGTCAACAGAAATAATATATAAGAACGGGACCCACTATTTGTGCCCTTGAATGTGCTGCTGATCTGACTGCCAATGTGGAAGATGCGCAAGTGTTGGCCACTTATCCACTGTTGGATGACCTGATATTGTGATTGCGATTAAACTAAATCCGTANTAGGGGGGGGGGGGCTTATAAGTTTTGAATTTCAACTTCCCTTACCTAGGACCTTGAAAATTTTATCGAGCTGATCAAGCTGAACAAGCAACAACCCATATTAGACCATGATAGAATAGAAGGATAAATTAGTCATTACAGCTATGTTTGTCACCTGGAAAGGATTTGGTGTGGCTTTTACTTCCTGTCCTTGAAATAGTGGTTTTAATGTCAGAAGCTCCGCAAATATACAGCCGACAGCCCACATATCTGATAATATCAAGTATGTGATTTCAGAATAAGTAGAAGTATAAAATCATACAAAAATAGTATAATAAACAAAATAATTCTAGAAAGATAGAATTTGGTGAGATGGGTTTCATACCAACAGCACTAGTGTAGTGCTTCGCCCCAAGGAGCAACTCTGGCGCACGATACCAAATTGTTACAACAACCTGTCAATGATTATTATTAATATCAATTTTGGTATTAGAACTAGACACTAAAATAAAATAAAACAAAAAGAACGCATTTCAGAGATCACCATGATTCATTTATATTGTCAACACCATCAGAAACTAAATAAGTTTGTTGCAAGTGGCAGTTTATTTTATACTTCCTCGCGTTTATCTTTATTTAGTTGCTCATTCATGTGTGCTCATCCTTAACTATTTTCTCTTTCACCTATTTAGAAGGACTTTTTCCACATTAATAATAATGATATTCAGCTTATTGAAGTACAGACTAAGAATAATAACTCTCTTCCACCCATTTGAAATTATGAGACTTTTATGATGCAGTATTTCTTCTGTTTCTTCATGTCATTTTCTTCTACTTCGGATACAGTGTGTTTTATTAGCATCTTCAGACCAAAGTAGTTTTCTGGGGCACCTTCTTGACGTTTTCAGCCAATTTCAACCAGCTAAGTAATTCGGCATCACCTTTCCCAACTAATATGCTTCTCAATCTTTCAGTCACATTTTCTAAATTTGGTGGTACAACTTATTCTGCTGCAGGTCATGCAAGATTATCAAATGGCTCATTAGTATTCATTGCTGACTTCCAGAAAGCTTAAACCAATAGATACATGCATACATATATGTATATAAATGACATTATGACATATTACCAAGAAATATAAATGTTGGCAATAAATTAAGTGAGTGACCAGAAAAACTGTGTTGGAGAGAAAAGTTAAATAAAAGTTGCTCTTGGTTATTTGATCAATGTTGATCGTGATTATGTTTCTTTTCTCAGGAGCGAACACACCATGGTGATGATAATTATGCTGGTGAGAAATTAACGATGGTAGGAGGGAAACTACTTGAAAGAAATAGTTTGAGGTGACCATGTCCTATAGCATAAATAACTGTAATTGTGAAAATACCGTTAAAGAATTTGGCTAGAAAGGAAGTGTGCACTGTGCACATGAATATTATAATCAGAAGACGAAAAATCATGAGATAAGAAGAAATGTAATTATTCTGGTGTAAACACTTCTACTCCCATTATTCTTGTGAAAATACCGATAAAGAATTTGGTTCTCCTACTTATGGAAACAGAAACTGCCATTAAGCCAACAAAAGCGAGCAATTGCTGTAATAAGCTCATCATAATCAACAAGAAAGCATGTTTTATGTCGCTAAAAGGAATATGATGTGAAGCAGATTGGAGCTGAAATCTAAAAATGCCTCGTACCCCATTATCAGACAATGCCTTCAGTGGAGCTTGATATATTCTAGCCAGTCCAAAATCAGCAATTTTTACAACTCCTTGTTCTTCTCCATCACCCATCACCTGGGATGTGAAGTACCAAAAGATTAAAAGATGATATGTACATGCAGAAGTGGGGAAAAGAAGTAACATATATTCCATTAGATCAACTATTTAGCAATGAGATACAATCTTACCAAAATATTGGAGGGCTTAAGATCTCGATGCATAATCCAGTTGCTGCATCCATTTTAGTAAATGTAAGTGTTGTACTCATGGTGATTATATGACCAAAATGAAAAGCTTCCCAAGTTTTTCTTTTACCTATGAAGATAATTTAGCCCATTAAGCAACTGCCAAAGTATTGACTTCACGGTGTATTGGTTAATAGCTTGGTTAACCTTGTCTCTGTGATGTCTAATAATTTCCTGGTGTTTTCACATAAGAAAGAAGTAAGTCAAGATGTCAAGCTAGCACCAGTCAGTGTGACAAAAATATAAGTCACTGCACTAGTGCCTGATATGTGACAGTTGTAGTAGAAGCCCATAAAGTTTTATCCAAAAAGCAATTAAGTTATAAATTTTTACTATGGCAAGAAAACCCTATTTCTTCATTTCTTGTGGGTTAACTTGCCACTTCTGTACAATAATGAGCCTTAAGAATTGGCATCAGCAACTATACATACATAAAGATGTGTGTTTGAAAGGTACAGGAATGACTGCAATGAGAAAAACATGCATGTGTCTTAAACATGTGCTCCCTCTATTCAATAAGCGCGATTCTTTCCTCTTGAAGGTGTCTTACCTGAAATTGTAAATTTTCCATTTTTTGGGAAAAAAGAAAATGAAACAAATCAAGTGCACCAGGACAATCCATGTTTACTAAGTTGATGTACAACCCTTGGTACAACATTAAATCGACTCTAGAAAATGGAAATTTCCCTGCTTTATTAATCTTACAGAATTTAAATTTAAGGTTACTTTAGGAACTTAATTACCATCCAATCACCTTTGTGTCCACCAAACAAATTGCTACGTTTCTTGTGGAACAGAATAAATATTACAAACTGGAATGCAAAATGACAATTGAGTAACTGTTGCACTGTTACTTAGCAACACCTATTTGTATGGTAATCAAACCCAGACCAAGATTAGCTGAAAAGGTCAAATAGAGCTACGGGTCATCCTAGCCTATTGAGTGCTCTACCGTTAACAAAATGCCATTACCCTACCAAACACTATCTCCACAATGATTGCATCTGGCATTACAGATCATTGATGTCTTAGTTCCCTAGCATGGATCAATTGATCAAGATTTTTCAACCAGAAACCTGCCAATATGCAGGAGACCACATACTACCACAATGCAATAAGTTTGGCTTACAATTATCCAGTACTGCTGCACATCACAAGTTTATCTAGAAGGAGGCTATGACGTATGGTTGCTATAGCCTATAAATGCTAAAGATTTAAAGTGACGAATGTTTTTGATCGATAACCTGCATAAACAATGTAAACAAGGTGCATTCGTGGGCAGAAAGATGGATCGCAAATAACAAAAGTGCAAACCGACTTCACACAAACATAACAGAAAGTCAGAAACCTAATTATTCTACAAACACTCAAGTTGGCGGATATATGTCGATGATGGAGGTCCTGTTGCTTTACCCAAAAAAGATTCCACATGACAACCAACTTCTATGTTTGGTTCTCTAGTCAAAGATTTGGTTACTGGCTATGAGGATAGCAAATCAATTTACTGCAAAATAGGCCGCAACATTTATATATGCTAAGTTTGGCTTAACCTGCAAAAGATGTATGCCTCAAGAGCACGATGTTGCCATCACTAAGGACCCAGTAGTAAGTGGTCGATCTTCAAGTTGCACAACCTGCCTAAATTACAAAAACAAAATAGAAAGCCCTCTTAAACAGGTAGGGGTATGCTAATAATGAAGTACATTATAATATGGTGCAACCCAAAAGCAAATGTAAAGCGGTGAATCCCTATCATACCAGGCACGTTCACCCACATGCACCATTCATCCAAATGTCCCTTTTACAACTTCCAACGTATCCATCTTGATCCAGTCTCCTCTACTAAACAGTGTGTTTGGACGTCTATGTTAGAGATGACTAAACCATTGTCTTGGCTTTTCCTCAATGGTTATCACCATAGCCTTCAGTATGGCATCATTTCTAATCCCATCCCTGATTTGAGGTACATCCACCTCAATATTTGCATTTCTGTTGCACTTATCCTGTTATCCATGTACAATGCCTTCTGAGAGCAACATGTTCTTCCCAGAAAATCATACAGTTTGTACCCTTGTGCTACAAAATTTAATTTTCCATCACAATCGAGCTTTTTGGACACAGAAATTATAATGCTTGTCATCATTATTTTCAACCACCTTGCTATACGACTAACATCCTCATTGAACTATCCAGTTTTTTAGTAAAACATATCATTATCAAGTACTGCTTATCATGTGCTTACTGCAACTTCTGCCTCACTATAGCATGGTCGAAGATGTACTTTTTATACTCTTATTTCGACACAATCTAAAACCTTCCAACTTCTAGCATTTTGTCCAAACCTCCCACATTTCTTGAAAACCTAGCATACTCTCATCAATGGCCGGTTATCATGGGTGAAAAGCATACACCTTCACTATGAGCTCCCCCACTCTATGACATTCCAGATTTGAATGTAAGATAAATTTCTCCAAAGATACCTCGAGGTACTTTATAAATAAAAGAGGGTCGAAGCATTATGTCACGGGCCACTTGTATCACATAAGATTTTCCAACATCAACACCCCCACAATCACATGCTTAGGGTTGTTTGTTTACCTCTTAACAGTTCCACTAAGAGGCAGCCTCTGAATCACTAAGAAGTAAAAAATACGTCTGCCTCTTAATTTAAACATATTTAGTTTTGTACTATATCATAAGAGCCTCTTAATCATTTTGACCACTTAATCATCCAACACCAAACCATTCAGCAACTGTCAAACATCCCCTTAGCGCTTAGAAGACAACCAAATGACCAATAAAGCCTCCTTTGGTTAAGATAAATTTGTTCTTGTCTTAGTTCCTCCAACCAAGTCTCTTCTACAAGATATCCGGACCAACTTAGCATGCTTAAGGCGTCAAAGTTCTAGGGCATGCAAGCCATTATATTGTTACAATAATCTTATGACACTAAGCTCTAATACATGAAAGGTTTAGAGAATGCAATGATAAACACTATCAAAGGACTCCATATAAATAGCATGCATAGAGTGGGTTGGCAGTTTGGGAAACATAATTGAAAGAAGAACTTGCTCAAAACAAGCATGATGAAGACCTGATACCACAAAATAGTCATCACGTATGCATGTGGATCATGTTTAGGAATTGAAGATATGAAACCAATCTTGGCTCCGGAAACTAGTGAATCATATGGGCTATAATGGAAGTTGGTTTACTCAAACAATAAAAACTGATGTTCGATGACTTGATAAGAATGTTAACCTTATGGGAAGAAAGCTGGGACCAACTTCTACCTTGCAAGTGAAGATAAGATTGAAAGTATCGTAAAGGATTAATACAGCATCTGATTGTATGAGTTAAAAGATCAATATAACAATCAAAACCTCATTTAGTTGAGGAACGAAAAGCAATATCCGGGTAATATACAAAAACTACAAGTGGTAACAATACCAAAAACTTGCATAGTTACCTAGGATTCTAATAAGAAGAAGCATTAGAAAGAAACTACATAAACAAAAAGAAAGACAAACGAACCAGAGTGTTAATTTTACAAACCATAGGAATTGGAATTTTGCAAGACCCTACAAATATGGAACCTACACCAAGAAGTGTGCATTTAGAAGAAACAAATGGGCTACATGCTAATGAGCATGGATGGACAAAGCAACTACTAATCCACAAAATTAAATCGATTGGATTACAACTAACTTTTCAGTTTGGCAGCCAATGCCATAGGGAATAGAAGTACCAAATAAATAAACCAAGCTTAAGTAAAAGACAAATTATGCTAATCAAGAAAATTAGCAATGTGCAAGTTCTCCTTTATATTTGGCCTATCAACAATATCCCCCTCAAAGAAATGACATCAATTACCATGTAAGACTAAGCCCATTCCTTTAGTTCATCGACCATATAAACCACTTATCCAACAAAATCATCCACGAGTTACCAAGCACAGCATGTTAAGAGTGAACAGCATATAACCCCAAAACCACATGTGTGCGTATATATCTCTGTGACCTATGTTGATAGTGACTCACTATATTGTTCACTATGAGTAGATGTACATTTCACATATGACATGTATAATCTTTTAACATAAAGATCTGAACATAAGCATGTAAATTTATGGGTAAAGAAAAATATGCTCACATAGAGGTCATGCTCAGCATAATCAAAGGCCAGATAGAGAGACATGTCCATATGATTGATGTGTACATTCACCAGCTTCACCACATTCTCATGAGATATCTCCCTAAGCAACTGCATTGACATTGTAACATGTTCAGCAAAAAAGGAAAATATATATAAATTCAGTGTTAGAGGTTGTCAACAAAATAGTGCTTCACTGGCATCAAGGGTTGGTTACAGACTAATGAATCAGCTAGCAGAAAATAAAACTAAGGGTGCAAAAATGAGCACAAGAGACTTGAATTCTAACTTGTTTCCTGATGCATGATAAAAAAAATGAGCACCAACAACTGGAGATAAAGGTCATTAATGAAATGACATTGAAGTTACGGTGTCTATAGAAAAACTTGTTGGGTGACCAATAGAATCCCTGGGGTAATAACCACAAAGCAAGACCACAATAAATGTATTTCCAAGCAATCTTGTTATTGTAAGGGTTACAAAAATCAACTTGTTTCTATGTTAGTTCAAGCAGAGATACACAAACTATAAACTTTTATAAATGGAAGACAATGAATCATGCAAGCAAGAATAGACAAACGATTGATACGTTCAATCCATAAATCAGTCCCACCAATGAATAAGGATTTGCTATGAGATAGAGAAATTTTTGTCATACTATCACAGGATCAGAGTGCTCATATAAGGGCGTTGACATCAATCACTTTTAGTATTTAAAAGTGAGAAAACAAAGGGAATGAAAGATCCTTCCCTACCTTAATGGAAAGACGGCTCGACATAATTATGAAGATATTCAAGCTTTTGTAACAAATCATGCAATATTACTTTCACGTCTTTTATAACACGGGTTTGAGTTAGTTTCACGATCATTCCAAAGAAGTAATTTCTCACAATCATAAAGTCAACTCTCTTGTTTTATCTAAAAAAATTATGAACCCGGTATAAGCTAGAGATAACACAAACAAAGAAAACACACTTTCATCATTAACAGGTATTTTATAGTACGTGATATTTCCTAACAACATGTCTCTTTATAAGAAAGGAGAATATATTTCCACAATTACCTAAGGTTACCACAAAATCACCATATTTACATTCTAGAGGACAAACATATGATTTCTCCCAATGATTACACCTCTCTCGAAATAAAAGAAAACTCCAGGCATTGTTACTTTGTTGGTTCCTACTGATTTACTCATTAAAAATACTATCCAGCCAGTTGAAAATACATATAATAAACCCAGTGTTGTAAGATAAGTAGGGGAACAACACAACCAATAACCCAAAATTGAGCTTCATTATTTCATTAGACCATCTCCATCCCTAGAACCAAAAAAACACACCAAATTCCTGGGTTCATTAACACTGATATTTGCTTCACCTCCAACCACATTTCAACTGGAAGTAGGTTTAATCCGCCTCCACCAGATTCCAATTCAACCAGATGATTTTGAGTAGGAATTCAAAATAGTCATTTTAACCAGCTATTACATAGAACTAACGCCCTATCATATCTTTTTCAAGTCAGTGGCTTTACAAGACGTTAAACAAAATGAAACCCTTATTATGCCGTACAAAAACCTACACCTCCACCGCCTTCAAACAATACACAAACTCCACAAACTATAAACCACAATTGCGAAAAAATTTAACATGTAAGGGTAGAGAAATTAAACCATGATTTCTCGAATTGCGGTGGGGGAAACGCCATCACCGTCCTTAGATTGCTTGAATTTCTTAATCGCGATGGACTTGCTCCGATTGGACTTGATCTTCGCTAAGAACACCAGACCGTAAGTTCCTTCACCGATCTTACCGATCAAATCGTACTGCTGCAGCCATTCAGGGCGATTGGAGGAATTAACGTTACTGTTGCTACCACCACCACCACCTCCACCGTTGTTACCTCCTCTATTGCTCATCTTCCTTCCTATGGCGAAAATCGACCAAAAACTTGTGGAATTCAGCCCCAAAGTTTCTTAGGGCAAAAAGAGTTCATCATAGCTTCGAAGGTTTTCCCGGGCTGGCGGTTTGCCTGCTTCTTGACTTCTTTTTTTCTCTCTCAAATGAGAAAATTGGAAAACACTCGTTCGGAAAAAGGATCGTGTGAGAAGTTGAGTTAACTGTGAGAAGAGAGATGAGTGGATCTGAATCGTTGATCGCTTTTGATCTGATGCCCTCCCATGGTTTTCGTTTTAGCAGATGATAGATACGGTGCATGTTATCTCGGTGCATCTCGTCTTAATGTGTGTTACTTAAATTCGCATCCGACGGTTGGTGACGACTTTTCATGTTTTCTACGTTAACCTTGAGTTTTTATCGGGACCCGACCCTTTTAGCTTTATATGGTGTTGTTCGTTTTGATGTAACATTTTCCAAAACGGTTATGGTATCGTTGTTACGAGTTACGTAAGCTATCTGTTATTACATGTCCGGGAGAAATATGAAATTGGGAAAATTCGGTGTGTTTTGCGTTAATTGAGAAAAGATATTCTTCGTTATTGTAACGTCCGAAAACCGTTTAATCCAATTTAAAGTTATGTCTTGTACGTCCCGAAATTTT
>LUCG01015042.1:0-11259 GCA_001633085.1 Carthamus tinctorius | reverse complement strand
CTTTGAGGATTTTTCCGTCTTTAAAAGGTCATCTTGAGCCTTTTGAAACATGTTGAAAAACTTTGTTTTCTCTTCTGTAAGAATAGTTACTTCCTTCTTGTACAAAGCCAGTTTAATTTTGAGTTCTTCATACACTCTTGTGTTCTCTGATCCTTCTGAGGAATCATTGTCTTCCTGAGATTCATTATCCGAAGAGGATGTCTCAGATGCTTCTTGATCAACCTTGGCCATTCCACAGAAAACATCATCCTCTGAGCTGGGAAAATCCTTTTGTGAATCATCATCAGAGGACTCATCTGTGAACAAATCTGTTTCTTCTTGAGAACGCATCTGTAGACAAGATTTCATCATCTTCTGTTCCCTCAATCTCTGCTGAACTTGTACTTCGAGTTCTGCCCAAATGTGCATGGATAGTTTGCAGTGTATGGTATCTTCAACCACATCTTTAGGAATAACCATGAGAAGAATTTTCTTGCATCTACTTTCCAAACCAGCTAACTCTCTGTCTTCTGCGCTCCACTTTTCAAAAGATTTTGGTCTGGAATGTTCTGGAATTTCTCGTGATATACTTGTAGCAGGAACTCATTGAATACTTTCCATTGGAACAAAGGGAGGATTGAACAAACATTCAATTAGTCTAGGATGTAATTTTTCTAAGAAAAACCATCAGTTTTAATTTCCATTGGGGAAACTCTTCTTCGATCAACATAGGGACTTTCATTTGCTGACTGTTGCCGGTTGTTGATTCATTCTCAATGATTTCCATTGAAATGCAGATTGAAGTTCATGCTAAAAAAAATCAATACCGAACAGGATTAATTAAAATAGAGTTCAATTCCTGCTCTGATACCACTTGTTGGATCGGAAATCCTTTAACTATGGTATTGATAAATCCCTGATTACTTCTTTGATTAAACAAGAAACAACGGAAGACTAAAAGGAAGTTAATCAGAGCATAAACAGATGTAACAGTGATGAGAATCAAGCTTGAAACTCTAAGAACACATAACAGTAAGAGCAAAATTACTCAAGAACAAAAACGTATATTCAGATCTGATAGAACAATTCTTGCTTACACTTGATATAATTTCAGAGTAGAAGATATTACAATTCAGCACAGTTTCTAAACAATGATCTACTAGCTATTTATACATACTCCTAACGACCTAATCATTGAGATCTTGACAAGTGTCTTCATTTGAGACGTTGAAAGGAAGTCGGTTGGAGTAGTCATGAGAGAAGCACAAGTAGCCATTGAACTTGAAGAGAAACTTTAACATCACATAGGGTTTGAGTTGTCTTCCTCTGTGATGTGTTCTACCAAATTCTTCTCAGCTTCACAGAGCTTTTGTCAGTAATCTCAGAGCCTGTGTTAGTTGCTTCAGAGCCTCTGTCAGATATTACTTGTAAACTTTTATACTTCTGTGAAGCCTTCTGATGTCCTCTGAAAATACCCTTCTGTCATTTTCCATACTTTTACATGAATGACTTTAGGAGCTAACAATCTACCCCTAAGTATGAAAAATGACTTATTACAGAAAACAAGGACGATAAAAAAGAAAGAATACAAGAGGAGAAAAATTTTCAACCTCTATAAAATGACACACTTGGATTTTACGATACAATTATTTAAGATGTGTCTTGATGCATGAAAAGGATAAAAATCCATCACCCATTGCTACTACATTCTTCAAAGACATGTAGGGTGATGAACTAAAGGAAATATAGGAAAGAACGCATTGACTTGGAGTTGGCGATGACCTCGCGAAGTGAAGGAGCACCTTCAAATTCACGAGGAGCCACGATGGATTCCCTGATGGAAGAGTACATCAGGTCGCCGGTGGGGTACCTTGCTCCCAGGGAGTGGGACAGAAGCGCTGAGAGAAAGCGTGGGTAGAGGAATCCTTCCTCCCTGATCATGGATTTAGAACACCTGGCTGATCTGGTTCGCACCCTCAGCTTGCTCAGAAGGTCTTCATAGATTATCTTAGCATAATGTATCTTCCTGTTTTTAATCAAGGAATAGAATATTTTCACTGAAGCCGTGGAGCCCTGGTCATGTGTCCCAACCTTCCTAGATAGCCCTTGAATGATATGGGCAAAGACATAGTTCATCTCCACTGACATGCGGTTTCGATGAACGTCTCCCAGGGAATTGATGATTTCATCCTTGTAGTTTTTCTTCCACTAGTAGTGGATGTCGTCCAGGAAGTCCATGAGGACTTCATTGGAGGGAAGGGGATCGTAAGATGAAGCGCCAGCTGGTACATCAGGGAACTTGAGTACAGTCCTGAAGTCCGAGTGCTTGAATGAGACGGCCGTGAGTACCTTGGAGTTCTCAGGTGAGAGGAGGAAGCCGTGTATGTAATCTTACTGTCGTCCTGATTCCATTGTCTTAGTGACAACGTTTGCAGTAGCCCAGAAGGTGTATAGGAGTTCCTTGATAGGAGGGATGTTCAGAGATAGAGCGTATCCTGTAGGTCCGGCACGCAAAAAGTTGCGTGCTTCCCAAAAAGTAGTTTCATGGTCGCCCTTCAAGTTGAACAGTGGAATGAAGTTGTTTGGCTTCCAAGCCACAGTCTCCTTCTCGATCACGTAGTTGGGGATGATTGGTGATGATGAGGATGCCATTTCTGCAAAATAAAGAAATGAGTAACAATATAGGATGATAATCAGAGTCCTATCATTGTTTTAAACCTTCATTTTTGGATATGAAAGAAATCCAAAAATGGTGTTGTCCTTTTACTTGAGAATGGATTAGAAAACCATAAATGATGAAGAAATCAGTTAGGGTTTTTGAAAAAGGAAGAAAATGTATGATGAGAAATTATCATTACATTTTCTTTGAACAATAAACCTAGCAGATTAGGTTTCTTGTTCATGAGATATTCAGAAAAGTTAGTTAGGGTTTTTAGAAGGAAGAAGCCAAATGAAGTGGTTTCATGTTTTTAGAAAGAAGGGTAATCTGAGTTTGTTTTCGATCAAAAATCAAACTCAGAATAAGAAGTAGAAGGATGAAGTTTTTACCAGAAGAGATGAAGATATGAAGATCTTCAAAGAAAAGTCTTGAAGGTTCAAAGAAAATCAGAACGCCGGATGCTTTGAGAATTCTTTTTTCTTAATGAGGGCATAAAGAGTGTAAAAGAAGTAGAGTGGTGAATATATAGTGCCGGAGGGATGAGTGAGAAGATGAATTCGAAAAGGTGGTGTGAGTTGGCACACACGTCCAATCGTAATGATGAAAATGGTACCACCAGTCGCACCCACGTGCCTATTTCCATCAAACGTGGTTGTGAATAGTAACCGTTGCAGACAATGTTAGACGACCATTTAATGAAAATTGCATCATTTGAAAACTAGCCGTTTTGTCTTATGTTAAAAAGAATTAACATTTAATTTTGGCAAATGATTTGGTCTTTGAATAAAGAGCACTTATCAAATAATACCTTTTTGATAAAAAGTCCTCTTATCACATTGAATGTGATAAGGCTTGAGGGATCAGAGGGGCCTACCTGTCAGAAAATGACAAATTTAATGATGTATCAGTAAGTCCTGATGAGAGTCACTAATTGAAGTCATTTTGAAAGACACTGATTGTATTGACTCCCGGATGATATTAATTATCAGGGTTCAACATACCAAGCTCACTGATGAGAATATTGAAACGAGTCTCATCAAGAGGTTTAGTGAAAATATCAGCAAGCTGATAATCGGTAGGAAAATGAAGTTTAATATGACCATTCATTACATGATCTCTGATGAAATGATATCTGATCTTGATGTGCTTAGTCTTGGAGTGCAACACTGGATTGTTAGCAATGACACAATCGCTGATGTATTATCACAAAAGATAGTGATTTTGGATATCTTCATATCATAGTCGAGTAGCTGATTTCTCATCCACAAGACTTGAGCACAACAGCTTCCAGTAGCGACATACTCAGATTCAGCGGTAGAAGTGGATACTGAGTTTTGCTTCTTGCTTGTCCAACTTACCACCTAGTAGCTGACAGCCACCAGTGGTGCTTTTGTGATCAAGTTTTCATCCTGCAAAATCACTATCTGAATAGGCAGTGAGATCAAAACCAGAATCTTTAGTGTACCAGAGACCTAGGTTAGGAGTACCCTTTAGGTATCTGAAAATTCGCTTTACAGCGGTCAGAGGAGACTCCTTGGGATCAGATTGATATCTAGCACATAAGCATGTAGAGTACATGATATCAGGTCAGCTAGCTGTAAGGTACAGCAAGGATCCGATCATTCCTCTATAAAGAGTTATATCAATGGATTTGCCATTGGCATCTTTATCTAACTTAAGAGGAGGTGCCATTGGTGTTTTCATCGGTGTGCATGAGACAAGATCAAACTTTTTAAGCATATCAGATACATACTTACCCTGATTGATGAAAATACCCTTTTCAGATTGTCTAATCTGAAGACCTAGAAAATAAGTTAGTTCACCCAGCATAGACATTTTATATTCTGATTTCATGAGTGATTCAAACTTTTTGCAGAGTTTGGGATTTGTTGATCCAAAANGCTATCAATCTTACCACGCTCAAAACCTTTAGATAAGAGAAAGGTTGACAGGGTATCATACCAGGCATGAGGGGCCCGTTTCAACCCATAGAGAGCCTTATTTAACTTGTAAACATGATCAGGGAATCTAGGATTAGAAAAACCTTGAGGTTGAGCGACATAGACTTCTTTAGATAGCTTTCCATTTAGAAAAGCACTTTTGACATCCATTTGAAACACTTGAAAGTTCTTGTGAGCAGCAAAAGCTAGAAACAGTCGAATTGCTTCGAGTCTAGCTACATGGGTAAATGTTTCATTATAGTTTATGCCTTCTTCCAGACGATATCCCTGAGCAACAAGCTGACCCTTGTTGCGAATGACAGTGCCATGTTTATCGAACTTATTCCGAAAGATCCACTTGGTTCCAATAATAGTTCGCTTGCGAGGTCTGGAGGTGAGTTCCCAGACATTGTTCCTGATGAACTCAGCTAGTTCTTCTTGCATGGCAGTGACCCAATTTGGATCAATAAGAGCTTCTTCTATTTTCTTGGGTTCGATATTAGAAATAAACCCAACAAATAGGCAGATGTTACCAGATTGATGTCTAGTTTTAACATCAGAGTTAGGATTACCAAGAATTTGATTAATGGGATGATTTTTCGTCCAACGAAGAGCAGGGAGCTGATTGAAGAGGCTCAATAGCTGATGACGAAGCTTCATTTTCTGCTAAATCAGTGATAAGTTCTTGTTGAGGAGATATCCCTGATTGTTGAGGATGGGAGTTGCACTAATCATAGGAGGGATAGCATCAGATGGAGATGTTGAGGTGTCTTCAAAACGATCAGGGACTTCTGATGATGTTGGTGGATCAACAATAGGAGGATCAGAGACTTCAAAGTAAGAATCAGCCCACTGATTGATTTCCTCATTATTGTGATTATGAGAGAATGAAGGACCGGTTTCATCAAATCTGACATGAATGGTTTCTTTAATGGATTGTCTTCTTTTGTTGAACACACGATATGCTCTTGAGATAGAAGAATATCCAAGAAAGATACTATCATCAGATTTGGAATCAAATTTTCCAAGATTATCTTTGTTGTTCCAGATGTAGCAATTACAACCAAAGATGTAAAGATGTTCAATAGAAGGCTTTCGATCTCTGAAGAGTTCATATGCAGTCTTCTTGATACGCTTGACGATCAGTGATCTATTCTGAGTGTAGCACGCTGTACTTATAGCTTCAGCCCAAAATTGTGTAGCCAGGCTTCACTGAGCATAGATCTGGCAGCTTCGATCAGGGTTCTGTTTCTTCGTTCAGCGACTCCATTTTTCTGTGGACTCCTAACGGTTGAGAAGTTTTGAGAGATCCCTTTGTCTTCAAAGAAGGTTTCCAGGGTACTGTTTTTGAACTAAGTACCATGGTCACTTCGGATTGATCGAACAGTAAGGTTGTTAAGTGTAACATACACTTCACTAACCTTGATCAATGGTCATTCTTTCTATGCTCATTGGTTTGAAAATGAGTATTATGTGATACTATGTGGGTTAAAGTGCTCAAGGTAGGTTGTTATAATAGAAAAGATTTATAAGTGCTAAAAATGCCATTTTTGGTACGACTTTCACTGTTGGGTTCTAACGAAAGATGTTTTCTAAGATTTAAATGTTTGAAACTAAGTTTAGAATCATTTGGGAGGTATTAGAAGTGTTGGAGAAATTTTAGGCGATTCCGATCAAAAAGTCAAATTTTGGAATCGACGAAAGTGTAACGTCTAAGTTTCGAATAAGTAAAACTGATTTTTGGGATATCTTTTCTGGAATATTTTTATTGGAAGTTTTAGAATATCTCGTTATGAACATGAAGGCGAAAACCTCATCGAAAACGGAGTTCTGAGCGAAAAGTTATGCCACTTTTAGTGTTTAGTGGTCAAAATGGACACCCAACCGGGTCAAACCCGACCCAACTCGGGTTTTAAGCAATTAAACATGAATTTTGACTCATTTTTCACCCTACTTCAGCTACTGACTTGTGTGAGAAATTTAAGGTGTGATTCTTATGAATGGAGATCAAATCTAAGCTCATACTAAGAGGATTAACATCAATCTTGAAGATTTGAACCTCAAGTTAAAGGTGATATTTAAGCATAATTGAAGGCCTTGGAAGTGTTCTCTAACCACTGAACTAGAGCTGGGATTCGACCTTTCGATTTGATTAACTGAATTTATTGAGCAACACAGTGAGTTTATGTGAACATATGTGTTACGTTGTGGTTATATATGCTTATGTGCTTTATTATTCATCAATGAATCATGTTAGATCTTGGATATCCCTTTGAATTTTCATATTTCTTGTATTGATCTTTGTTGTTCGTTTTGGGCGCCAATTATCGATATTCCATGGAGTCCGGTGAGACAATCGGAGGGGCTGTCGTACTCATCGCCCAGTGGGAGTCAGGGGGTGAGTATAGGACTTTGGCACAATCCGGGAGAGAAAGGACGAATTTGGTGCCAAGTCTTATGATTTGTGTGAAAGTTAATTGGTATTTGAACTTGCATGTTCTCGAAAATGATAAGGTTAATCATGATGTTTTCATTGGAATTCCCTCGTTTAAAGTATGTTTTATATATGACTTCATGTGGTATAACTAAGTTGTTTCCTTGTTACTATATGAACTTGCTTTCGACTTCTTCGTTTCCTAGCATGTACACTTATGTAACAACCCAACACCCAAACATATAAACAGTTTATCGGATACTGTAAATAGTTCATAACAATTCAGCAAAACATTTTCAGTTTCACAAAATATTGCGCAAGGGAACTCACCTAAGCCTATCTCTGATAAGTCACCACCATTTAGCCTCGTCTATCCAATCAGCTACCGATCTAGAATATCATTAATCATTCTTAGAGAGCGGCTAAATCCTTACAACAAATGACCCCCTAGCAGACTAAGCACGAGGGTTCCGCTAGGGTCGAAATTTCTCAAAATCCGACTCGAAATCTACCCGAAATCCGGCCCGGAGAACGTCCGAAGTCCGACTCGGGAAACGAAACTCCGACTCGGATTTTTCCAGCAAAGTCCGATTCGGGGTTCTTCCCAGGCTTCGAGGAGATCGAACCTGGTACCCCAAATCAATTCAAAACAGCTCTGAAACTCCCGAATCTTAATCAAGATTGAATCCAAAGATTAACTCTAACATAATATAGTCTAGATTACAATCAAGAAAGGTAGCTTACCCCCAAAACGATGATGAAGATGATGAAACAGTGTCCTCTTCTTGCCTCTCAGAATAGCACGCACACACACTCACCAGATCCAAAATATGGTTTTTGCCCTAAATGGCAAAAACCCTACTAGTCTTACTTTAAATACCCTGGGCCAAGCCCATGTCATCATTCTAATTGTAGCCTAAGCCCATCATTAGATAGTTTTCACAAATTACAATTTGGCCACTAAATTTTGTTCTTAACAAAATTTGACCCCAACTTCTCTATTGTAACCACATGATTTCACATGAATTCACTAAGCTTTATAGCTTACCTTCTAGTGGTTTAACTTTTCAGGACATGTTGACAAAGGTAAGAATAAGATCGGTTGATCGATAGGGTTNTTTTAACTTTTGGGATTGTACATTCCGGGTAGACTTGTTCCCGATGATCATGTTTTGTAAATATTAAGCTTTAAATCATGTATTTTGGGTTGTACATTGATATCCCGTAATTTGAGGTTCTAGTAACTAAATTAATTTAATGGTGTTCGGTAAGTGTTTGTTATGTAACCATGATGTTACATTAAGCTTTTCCATCTTTTTGATGAAAAGGATGATTTCTTCAGGAGCATCACTCTTGGATCTGAGAAAGAAGACCTAAGTGTACATGGAATACTCATCAATAATGACAAGCGTGTACTTCTTTCCAGCTAGTGATTGGACATTAACAGGTCCTAATAGATCAATGTGAATGAGTTGGAGAGGAGAGCTTATAGAGGACACTTGCTTAGATTTGAAACTAGCCCTGGTCTGTTTTCCCTTTTCACACGCTGAACAAAGAGAGACCTTTGTGAAGCGATGATCAGGTAGACCAGTGACCTGGTAGGCTTGCTGATANCTCGAGAGACAAAGCACACATTCTCTTTTGAAGTGTTCATGTCTATGGTATAAACATCAAATCTTCTATTTCCTATGAGGATGACTTGTTTATGCTTGTTCTTGACTTTGCAGTGCTTCTTAGAGAAGAAGACCTTATGGTCTTTGTCGCACAGTTGACTGATGCTAAGAAGATTGTGCATCAGTCCTTCAAAAGAAGCAATACGTTTAAAGGTTGTATTGCCACTGGTAAGAGTGCCATAACCACGAGTTTGGCCTTTATAATTTCCGCCAAAAGTGACTAGTGGACCTTTTTCTTCATGATAGTCAGTGAGGACAGATTTGAAACCAGTCATGTGTTTAGAGCATCCAATGTCTAGATACCAGATGCCCTTATCCTGTATAAAACAAGAGTTAAGTTTTCTTTGGTAGATACTTCACTATGGGTCCATCAGAGTTAGTAGGTTTGGAGGAATCAGTGATAGCCTTTTTTGAAGGATCAGATGAAATGGCTGAAGTCTTGACAGAAGGATCAGTCACGACAACCTTCTTTCCTTTGACTGGTTTAGAGTCTTAGGAATTTTCTTTACCTTAGCTGATTTTTCAGCTTTGGTAGCATCAGAACACTTACTCGCAATATGGTTATTAAATCCATAGTGATAACATTTGCGATAATGAAAGTGTTTTGTGGGTCCTTAAAGTTTTTCAACTTTAAGTGTGAAGGACCAAGGCCTAAAATTCCCTTTTCATTAGAACGAGGTGGAACAGGATTCATCTTCTTCGGTTTAGAAGTGAGATCAATTTTAAGTCTTGGTGCAAGGTTTTGAACATTCTTTTTAGCACCAGAGACAGATGATCCATATCCCAAAACCTTTGGGTTCTTATGCATAGGAGATTTAGTCTTTGAAGGAGGATCAGCTTTGGCTTTACCTTTAACTGATGCACTTTTGCTCTTAGGAGCTCCTTCAGTGTGTGTGTTAGAAGATGAGCAGTGAGGATCAGAGGGATCAGGGATGTTAGAGACAAACATTCCAAACTTAAGCATGGAATGATCAGGTCTTGTTAGAGGAGAAACCAAGACATGTTCTAACTTTACCAGATCTCCCTAATCGAGAATTTCATCACCTTTCTCATAATCATCACTCCATCCTTTGATGGCGACCTTTTCAGCATTTAATTCAGCTATGGCTCTTTCTCTCTCAGCGATAGCCTGTTCTCTTTCTATACAAATAACTTGATTCACTGAGACCTGATCTTTTAAGTTTTCTTCAAAAATGGCAATCTGCTTGATTTTTTCATGACAAGTCTTAAGTTAATCACGAAGATCAACATTAAGTTTTTCAGCGGATGATTTTCCATTTAAGGCATTATAAAGATCAAGAGTGAGTAAATAAAAAAAATCAAGCGGATGATTTTCCCTTTACCAAAAAAAAAAAGATCAAGAGTGAGTAAATCAAGCTGAGACAGACTGTCACTAGAGACATTAAGAGAGGAGGGTGATACCTGACTGGAGGATTCAGTCGCTGATAGAGAGGAGGGTTTAGGTACATCTTCAGGTACCTCTTCTAATTTAGCCATCATGGGTATATTAGGATCATCCATAATAGCCATCAGGGCGACTTCAATATCTTCTTCATCAGACGACTCATCAGAAGAGTCATCAGCCTAATCATGGTCTTCAGCTATCAGACCTCTACCTTTTCGCTGAGATTTGATCTTTTTGTATTTCTCTTTCAGACTTAGGTACTTTGGGTCTTTTGAAGAAGAATTAGAAGTGGAAGGGGCAAACTGATTCTTTTTGTACCTGCAATCTGTTACAAAGTGACCCTTTCCCTGACAGTTATAGCAGATAGCAGTAGCCTTATCAACAGGTGTTGATTTTGGCTTGTTAGTGATAGATAGAGGGTTCTTCTTTTGAAAGTTGCTTTTTCTTGCAAACCTTCTAAAGGTATTTGTCAGAAGGGCCAGTGACTCATTAAATTCAGAGTCACTGTCAGACAAGGCTTTAGAGTCAGATGGTTCCAACTCTGTGATGGTCACAGAAGAGACAGGGACTGAAGGAGAGGATTCAGTGAGTAAGGCAAGAGAAGTACTCTTTGAATTTTTGTATCTCTTATGAGATTTTTCTTTAGTGTCTTCTGTTGTTCACGATTAAGAAGAATACCATACAGCTCACTTAGAGTGAGTGTCTTTATGTCCTTGGACATAGTTAGACAAGTGGTGTACATTTCCCAATGTTCAGGAAAAGATTCCATGAACTTGGTTATAACCTCAGAGTTAGAGTATTCAGTACCAATAGTCTTCAGATCGATGAGGAGACAGTTGAACCTCTGATGTGTCTGAGACAATGTTTGACCTTTGAGATGGATGAAGGTTTCATACTAACGAACCAGAAAGATTTTTCTAGATTCCATGAGGACAAAGGTGCCCTCGTACTGAACACATAGAGTGTTCCAGATATCTTTAGAAGACTTCAGATGACATACAGAGTGGAGTACGTCATCAGGTAGTGACATGNATGTTGACAAGGCGCTTGTCTTCCTCATTCCAATTGTGAATAGGTTTCACAATCTCCCTAGAGGGGATAGCGGCAGTGGTAGCAGTGGCAGGAACAACAAGAACTGTTTGGGTAGGGATGTAAGGTCCATTTTCCAT
>LUCG01015014.1:0-16287 GCA_001633085.1 Carthamus tinctorius | reverse complement strand
TACATATACATTTGCACCATTCAACAAGAATAACAAATCCAATACAAGGGGAACCCGAGCCCGACTCATTTGGGGCTACTCGACGAAAATCCACCCGAATAGAGAGTTCGGGGCTACTCGACGAAAATCCACCCAAAGTGGCACTTTCGAGGCTACTCGACTAAAATCCACCCAAATTGCAAATCCGGGGCTACTCGACGAAAATCCACTCGAACTGCAAAGTAGTCTAGGTACATACCAAACATTATCGAACTAGTCGATTTCCCATCATATACCAAGCTATATATCTAATCCACATATCTTAGACATACAAGACTACTCACATAACTTGATGAACATTTATCACATATGGAATACATCGTTTAGAAATCCAATATGGTCATATTTCACCCATAGTTCACATAAGCATAATATCCCAAGATCTAGCAATTTATGCATCACACCATTATTACCTCTTTACATCACAATAATCATAGCAAACAAGCTAAACCAAACATTATGATGTGTATCTAGTTTTAACAAAGGGTTTGGAACTCACCTTAGGGTTTTGTGACAAAACCCCCAATTACCAAGATCTAGGTCAACGACGAGAATAACCTAAAATTGAACAAATCAATACTTGGATTAGTTCTCAACCCTATCACATAGATTAAATCCAACCCAACATGCTCTAAATATGGCTCACTCACTAGGAGCTTAAGCAAAACCCTAGGAATGAAGAGAAACCCTCTCAAAAATGGTGATTTGAAGGTTTGAGGTGGAGAAGATGANCCTTGATGTAGTCTTGAAGAGCTCGAAAAACCGAGAAGAACCCAATTTGAATCGAGAGAAACGGAGTTCGTATGAGAAAGTTATGGCAAAATGAAGAAAACCTCGAATTAAATCGCATTTAACCAATAGGCCGCTAGCGATCGCTAGAGCAAATCCCTAGCGATCGCTAGGTAGGCCTTAAATCAAGGCACGATTTGATGATGCTCTCCTAGCTACCGCGAGTGTAAATCCCTAGCGATCGCTAGGGCATGGATCATTCGCTCGGTTTTGGTCATAACTTCTTCGTTCTGGCTCCGTTTTCGCTTCCGAAAGAACCGTTGGACTCGTAATTCAATTCCCAATCAATCTAAAGCATAAAATCCAAGTTTTAATTCTAAATTAAATTATCCAAAAATCGCGAATGTTACAGCCTACTATTAGGTAGTTATATAGATGTACAATTACCCTACAATTTATTAAAACCAAATCTACTACCTTTGTAATTCTAATTTTAAAAGCTAAAGATAGTTCCTATGTAATATTTGTCAATAATAAAACCACTAACCATATTAAAATTCATAAATGTTTATTAATGCTCACTTAAAAATGGGTATTAAGGCGTAATTTATTTCTTAAAAGGTCTGAAGTCTGAATTATGAACTCACATCTAAAAAATAAGAGGCGGATGATACATCTCTTAAAATTTTAGATGACAATAAAAAATTTCAGATAAAACAAATAATTTTAAGTCAACAAACCTTTTAGTTTTCAACTTAAAAGTTTTAAAAGGTAACTTATAAAAAAACAAACTACCCCTAACTATTAAATGATATTCTTCTCATCTCTCAATCAAGGATGACTTATTGACTAGTGTCTAGAATTTCATTTTCAGCTGAAGAAATCAAACAGCTAGGGACAAAAACATGCAAATACATTTCTAACAACTTAATGACATTAATAAAAGTCACTTTTATTTAGTTAACTATTTTTTTTATAAGTTTCATCTAGGCTTTGTNAGCTAACGCATGCTCCCCTGGGATTAATACTCAGTGGCCCCTGGTTGCTCACTCCCGGATTCGAACTTGGGTTGGTTGTTATACCTTCCACAAGCCTTAACCGATAGGCTTCCCCATTGGGGTTATGTATAACTATTTGTAGTAGCTTAGTGATAAAAAAAGATGGTTTTTTCAATAAGATTTTCAGGGAGCTTAATGTAGAAAATCAAGTATTTAAAAACCTTGTCTGTCTTTCCTAATTAAAAAAGATGTTACTTTGATCTAAAAAAAATCTTCTTACATAAAAACTTTCTGAATCTATACAGACAACTTTATCCATATAACAATTAGGGCTTATCTGGTTTGTTTTTCATTAAATCATGTATGGATAAGATTATTGAGAAGATTTTTGTTGGTAGGGGCAAGTACGGAAAAAACTTGGCTTTTTGCATAAAGCTCCCCCTAGAAGTTTACTGCTTAAGCCTCTTTCTATCTCAATAAGTCAATACTCAATACCAAACAACATGTATAGCTGACAAGATAAGTAAGGAATCCCATTAAGCTTACTAAGCTGCTAACGGAAAACCAACCAAAAAACCTTTTATAGTGCTTCAGTCCCAAAATAGTTGTCCATATTTTCATCTTAATTTTAGCTATCTGCTTTCAAACATAAGTTCACGTTTTCCAATTTTACCCTTAACTACAACATCGAAAAATCCACTACCTCATCCATTATTAAGGGTAAAATCGTCATTTAAGACTCGATATGTATTTCTGAATGAACCAAAAGGAGTGTTCTAATAATCCCTTCTAATCTTTCATCACTCTCCTTACCAAAACAACAATTAAAATCTCCTTGATAAAAATTACGAATTTCTCCTCCGATCGAAACCGAACTAATTCCCGGTGTTTTCCCAACCCCCGACCTCCTCATTTCCAACCGAACCCTCGAACCCTCGATCCACATGCCTCGAGACTCATAAATCCCGAACAACGCGATATAATTACTAGCGTTTCCGGGCTCGATCTCGAAGAGCCGCCGGGCCGCGGTCTCACCGATCTCGACGTTTCGGTGCACCACCGAACCCGCGAGAAGTGCACCCCACACGCTCGCCGGTGGGACCGTCGGCATACTTTGGACCAAACCCACAGCCTCATCGAACAACCCGAAACGAGCCAAAAGATCCACCATGCAACCGTAATGCTCGATGGCCGGCTCGAACCCATATGATTTTATCGAGCTGAAAATCTTTCGGCCTTGGTCGATAAGACCCGAGTGGCTACAACCTGCTAGAACAGCGGTTAGCGTCACTTTATTCGGTTTGAATCCGGAGCTTTTCATGTTTTCAAACGATCGTAAAGATTCGAGCCCGTTTCCGTGGAAACCGTAGCACGAGATCAACGTGGTCCACGTCACCACATTACGGTTTTTCAAGCTACGAAAGACATGTTCGGCATAACACAAGCACCCGCATTTGGAATACATATCGATCAACGAATTCCCGATGGCGGTATCTTTATATAAAACCGCGTCTTTCACCACTTTCCCGTGGATTTCCTTCCCTCTCGTGACGTCTCCCGACTTCCCGCAAACGCTTAGAAGACTTGGGACCGCCATCGGGTCCAGTTTCGGTTCGTTCTCGAGCATTTTCCGGAAACAATCGAACGCCTCGAGATGCAAACCGGCCTTCGCGAGCCCGGAAACCATCGAATTCCAAACGGTCGAGTCCTTCCACGCCAACCCGAAAAATACGACCCGTGAAGCGTCCAATTTCCCGCATTTCGAGTAGAAATCCAAGACCGAAGTCCCCACCACCACGCAGTTCTCGAACCCGAGCTTAACGACTAAACCGTGCAACGTTAAACCGAGCGAAACGTCACCGATCCTGCCGCAGATCTTGAAAATGGGGGGTAAAGTGTAATGATCGGGTTTCAAACCCGAGTCTAGAAACTGATCGAAAACGACTAGAGCTTCACGGGGCATTGGATTCTGAACGTAGGATGAAATCATTATGTTCCATGAATGCATGTTTTTTCGTTCAGGCATTTTGTCGAACACCTTGCGTGCGTACACAAGAGAGCTTTTTGAATAAGCCAATAAGAGGTCTGTCTGAAGTGTGACATCGTGATTCAGACCGTTGATGAGTATCTGTACATGGGTTTGTTTAGCATGAGGGAACATAGTAGGATGGGTGCACCTTCGAAGGATGGAACTCAAGGAGCTTAATGTAATAGATGACATTTTTTTTTGTGTCTGTATGGAAACAGACGGTACGATTTTGCTCAAACAGACAACAGGTTTAGGTGCTGATTTGTTAAGTTACAATTTCGATTGGTTTCTTTTCTACAAATGTGTTGTTTGCGAATGTTTTAAGTTTTAGGGAAAATTACAAATTTTGTCCCTGTGGTTTGTTGTTTTTTTCTGTTTTGGTGCTTACAAAACTTTTTTTTACAGCAATTAAACACACGCACACGCCACGACCGAAGTCGAAGAGGTATCCGGGATCCATTCGGGCACCCGACTAATCCTCTTGACCATGGAAACCGTTACCGGCCCATAGCCTCACCCATGCCCGGCCCGAAGGTCGACCCATGAACTGGGGTGTCGCATCCTATTCCCTCCCCGAAAACCTTCATAGTATGTAAAATTGCTTGATTTTGGTCCGACGAAAGTTAAATTCTATCTGTTTAACTCCTCCATGTGCCTTGCACATGAGGGTAAAGTACTCATTTTATTTCTAAAATATTATATAACGACATACACTAAAGTAATTTTTTAGTTTTACCCCTCATATTTTAGAGATAATGTCTACTTTACCCTAATGTATAAGGGATACAGTTGAGTTACACTATTGTGCAAGCTTTTAAAGCACACGTACAAGTCATTTGTAAATTTGCACAAGTAAAAGAAGGATTTTCATTTTCTAGATTTAGAATACCCTAATAATGTCTGAGAATATGTATTTCTACTTGAGTAGAATAAGCAGTGAAACCCCAAAGTCACCCATCTTAAAATACATTTCCCTACCAGGCTTCTTTGCCCTTCTTTGCCCCTAGGTACAACCGTGCATCCTTTTGCCAAGCCGTTTTAGATACAATTTGTGCCAGGCTTAAAATTCTTTAGCTATATGTAGCCTCTCAATAAATCCAGTTTAGAAGATTGAGATATGATTAAGAAAAATACCCTATGAAGGTAACGTTGTTCACGAAACACGAGGGTATTAAAAAACCAATGTACAAGCTTTTAAAACATAGGTACAAACCATCTGCATTTTCGTATTAAAATACCTGAACATATAAAACGACTTTGTAAGCCTTAAACCATTTTAAAATTACAACCATTTGAAAAAGATCTTACTATGCGAGATCCACTTTGTGATCCATGGCTAGCTCAAGAAAGATAGAAAGCATTCAAAGTGAGACCCATAAGGCTATGCGTACCCAACCTTCCCAATCCCACTGTCACGTCAGCTTCCACATCAGCTTTTTTTCAACCCTACAATTAAACCTCTAGGACCCTATCTGATTAGTACTCAACCCTCCCAACCCTCATATACACCACACACACAGCGGCTTCTCACACCACAATCGGCTTCAGCAACCCGTGAAGTGCTTCAATCCGCCGAACCCGCTGGCCAGGTAGTGGTACCCGCTAAACCCGGCAGGTTCAAAGCCGCTGACCCAACCCCGCGTTACGCATGGCCTAACAACTAATGCCAAGCTCAAATCCAAGCCTCCAAGCTATGCTCATACAAGCATTTAAACTTCCAAGAACACACCCATCAACACCATTTAATATAAATTCAATTAAAAATAATTTTTACTTCTCTCCCAATTAAATAAATAAATGCAGGGAATTTAATAACAAATTTTTATTTGCATGTATGTAGACCTAGAAACCAAAACCATAAAAGAACGACTGTTTCCGAGAAGACCATCAACCGTTACAACATTAATTTTGAAAAAGCACGATATCAGTTTTCACTGAGAGATTTACCTCAAGATTTTGGACAAAGCCTACGGTAACAATTTGTCATAAATTAATCTGGACGAAGCCTGAAATCTTTCGGTAAAAAAAAGCATAAGAAACCAAGGCACAACAAGCTGAAAAAGGAATGAATACCTCAAGCATTAGTCATATATTACAACTTAGCGTCTATGTGTTAGCGGCTTAAGAAGCTTAATAGGACCACAGCTTATTCGGTCCGCCATATATAGCTTTTCAGCATTAGCTTGATGATACAAAAAGTGACTTATTCACTAAGCTTCTAAGGCTTTATGCAAAAAGCAAAGCCAACCTTCTTCCAAACCTACCCCTCCCAGTTATAAAAACACAAATCACTTTATCTATGAAAAACCCTCCCAAACAAAAACCTTACGAATCTATACACAGAATAATCCACACAAACAACTTTAACAGCTTCCGGTCCATGGAAGCAAACACAAATTAAGAAAGCATAGAAAACTGAGATAATAAACCACTCAAAGACCCAATTCCCAGAAACATTTATAAAGGGCAAAACTATTTATAACATTCAAGACTCCAAATTTTCAGCCTCAATCCTAAACCAAAGTTATTCATTCTGCCAAATTGTCTATCAAGATAACAACAAAATGGATATAGAGACACTGCTACTACAAATTGGGAGCCAAAACCCCCAACCAACCACCATCAAGACACATCAAATTTACCTTTTTGCCCCTCCGTCTCTTCTACTCGTCCGACGCCTTCGGAGAATTCTCGGGCGTCTTCATCGTCGTCTGCACCGCAACCACGCTCCCTTTGTGTTCTGTGACCACCGACCGAAACTCGTCAACGATCGCCGCATCCTTGAACTTCAACGCAAACGTCGAAAGACCGTTCTGCCCTTCACCCGTGCTGTTCAGACACGCAAATGTGATCCCTTTCTTCTCCATGTTTGTCAGCTTCATATCAGGGAAAATGCTCGCGTTCAGAATCAACCGATAATTTCCTCGAGCTCGCATCACGAGCCGAGCTTTTTTGGTTCCGGTGGTCAAAACGTTGACTTTCAGCTCCCCTTTCCCACGCTCCTTCCACCCGCCGTCGAGAAACTCGAAGAGCGCAGCGTCGGCCGTGAAAACTGCCATCTCGTTTTCTTCACCAGTCTCCACGTGGACCTCCTGCATCGAGGGTATTTTGGTCCCTTCGGCTTTTTCACCACCAGGGGGGTTGCCGAATAAGGCTGAGTTCCCGTTGGTGCCAAAGCTGAATGACGGGAAAGACGGTGGGTCAGTTTTCGAGATCGAGCCAAACGAGAACGTCGAGCTTGAAAACCCGGTTCCAACCAGCCCGGTGAAGGCGTTTTGGCTGCTCGAAAGCTGTTGGAACGAGTTGACCGATGTTGCAGCATCCTTGTTTTCCGATTCTTTCTTGGCTTCGCTTTCGGTACCCTCTTCGGCTTCAGCATTCTTTTCAATACCCTTTTCGGCTTCTTCACCGTTCTTTTCGGTACACTTTTCGGCTTCAGTTTTCTTTTCGTCATTCCCTTCTAGAACGTTCTTTTCGGTCTCTTTTTTGGGTTCAGAATCCACTACTTTTGGTGTTTCAGCTTCGGTGGGTTCGGGTTTTCTTACCTCACTTGCACCTTCTTTCTCCCCATGTTCCGACTTCTCCGATTCCTTATTCACACTCTTTGGTGATTCCACATCTTCCGAACCCGTTTTCGCAATTTCTTCTGCATCATTCACGGCAGCAGGAGCGGCGGCAGGAGTGGCTGCAGGGGCGGGAGGAGGCACCAAACAAATGGAGGCGAAAGGGTTAGAAGAGGGTGCGGAGGGGGCGGATGGGGCGGATGGGGCGGAGGAAGTTTGACTGCGGCGGACTTTTACGATTCTTCGGTTTGCGAGCACCTCTTCGCTTGCCCGCTTGAATGTACCGGTTTCTTGGCCGGGAACCTCTTCTTCGTCATCGAGACCAGGGTTATCTCGGGATAATTCCCTCCCGGCAGCTCGTTTCTTAGACGGTGGAAGCGCGTTATCTGCATCCCCCATCGCAAAATTCTGAATGGAGTTTGACAAGCTTTTTTGGGTTGAAGCAAAAAAGTGATTCTGCAAAAAAAAAATGTACGAAATGAAGAAGAAAAATACAGAACTTAATAGCTAATAATACAAACCAATCTTTAATTCTTATCAAATATTTATTAACATAGATTGTCATACAAAGGCTTGAATGTAGCATAGCATAGAGCATCCAACTCGATAAAATCAGTAAATCTGATATTACAATTGGACTTCTGAGTTATGAGTTCTGAAACCAAATGCTCCATTTATTTCTCACTCAGGGCATGTTTGTTACCAGCTTGATGAGCTTAATGAGACTCGCAACTTATTCTCTCAGCTATTACATGACTGTTCAGTAGTGGCTTAATGATACAGGAAATGATTTATTCAGTAAGCATCTAGGGGGGCTTTATGCAGAAAGCCAAGTTTTTCCAAACCTGCCTTTCCCAATTAAAAAACACGATTATTCTATTTAACAATTATACCCATAGAGGGCTTAATGGAAAACCAACCAAACAACCCCTCAATGTACCATGGAGGTTGGCACGGGTATATAACACAACATGTATAATCCAAGTGCGGTTGGAACACAGACAAAGCTGGACATGATTGGACGAAACTAGACATGACAGGCAATAGAGAGGTTGGTGGGTGAAAGAATTACAGAAGGTTCTAAAGATTTACTTTGACATTGGTGATTTAGTAATTTACCAATCTTGTTTCGCCTCCCTGATTTTGTTCCACCCATTTTAGTGGAACAAGAAAATACAATTTTGTCCCCTCAGTCCCGTTATGGCATACAAAACACAGTCTTGTTACACCCAAAGAAGTAGCCTATAAGTGATCTACAAAGTTAATAACTCATGGGTTGGTGACATGGACCCTGATGAACTCATGAACCAATATGAATTGCACTCTTACACCCTAGCATATCTAAGGTTGATCCTTCACTATGTTCCAATTGACAAGATAGATTATGTTACTTTCTCCTCGGTTGGTGCCATTCAACCATTTGTTGTATATACCCTTGACTGTTATCCTCTTTTAACTACATGTAGTTATATGCGGAAAGATTGAATTCCAAACAACACAAAATCATAAGAATCATCTTGTCAGTATCAAGGAAGTTGATTTATGAAAGTATGCTGACACAACCCTAACTCATTAGTTAGTGCTTGCTACCAACAATTTCAATACATAATATCTACATCCAAAATGATAGTTAAAACTAATGCTCTGTTTCGTTATATGGAATGGAATGAGTAAGGTAATTCAATTGGTCATAATCAATCCACATGAATGCTTGGTGACCTATAAGGAAATATGACAAAACTTGATTATAATTCTAATTGAAAGCTATTACTAAATAAGTTACATAGAACAATATTACATGTTTATTTGAAACATAGATATTAAGGAAAGTAGTAAAACATAGATGCACACAAACATGCAATATCCATACATATTTTAGATATTTAACAATATTTGTTCATAATCTTTCAATTTGCATCTAAAACATGTAAATGCATATCTACATGTATAGATATGTAAATGTAAATGTATATGTATGCATGTAATGTGCTGGAACTAATATGGTATCAATTTATAACTTTGAAATGCGTCATATATGTACAATATCGCAAACCAAACCAAACAAATCCAATTATTAGTTTCACATGGAGAAGGGTATGAGAAGGGAGAGATGTACGAAGACTTTATCTCTACCTCAAAGAGAAGAGAAGCTGTTTCCATAGAGACTCCCGATTTAGAGAAAAATTATAAAAACATGATTTTACAATAAACATCGAGTATTATAAGTTTTAAAAAAGTTTGAAATTGAAGAGAACAATGACACGTAAATGGAAGAAAAGCAATTACGAATTGACGGAGAAAAAGGAAGAAGCAAAATAACTAAGGCATGTATGGATCCAAAAAGCATACGAGAAGGTATTAGACCCAACAAATGACGAAATAGCTGCTGGACCTCTACACTCTAACCCTCCTTAAACCTACGATCGGAACCTGCACGAACATACTAATAAAGTGATACTTACCTTTCTACTCTCTAACCTATCCCCAACCCCCAAGTGCCTCTCCACCTACCCCCATACACCACAACTACTTACACATGATATTAAATACCAAAATAATCATCTAAGATGTATGCAAAACAACATAAGAATAAACAATTCAGTTCCATGACATCCAAGCATGGGGAGAATTGCTCCCTTCCGAAACATGTGTCCCAGGTTTCTGGATGAGGTGAGCATATTTTCTAAACGAATTAATTACAAGTGCTTCAAGAATCCTTCAAAATTTTACTTATGTAAAGCGATATCAGTTACTAACTACATTTGCCAAAGAAGAAAAAATCCTATTCCTCGCTTCTCTAAACTCAATAGTACTTTCCAAGAGGTACATCTTTTATGCTGTACATATTTACTTTTTGGTTTGCCGCAGGACTCGATCAACTCCCAATACCATTTGAACGCTAGGCTCCTATCTAGATGCGGCAAAGGGTACCAATAAGCTGACGTTATATTAGCACGTGTAAACAAGGACTACGAATCATATGATTATGATGTAAGGCTACATATAAATCTAAAAATATGCTACCGCAATCCCTCATTAATATCTCAACGAAATAAAGTTTTATCAAAATCTTGTTCTTAAACGTGATACATACCCACCAAGTTCACAAATTTACTTATATAAAATGCATATCAGCTAATAACTACATCGACAAAGAAAGAAAACTTCTCTACTCCTCGCTTCTCTAAACTCGATTGTACTTTTCAAGATGTACATCTTTTACGCTGTACATATTTACTTTCTGATTTGCCGCAGGATTCAATCAACTCCCGATACCATTCAAACACTAGACCCCTATCTCGATGTGGCAAACGTTATAATCTGACGTTTTATTAGCACGTGTAAACTACGACTACAAACCATATGATGCAACGCTACATGTAAACCTACCAACATGTTACTGCAATCCTCATTGATGTCTCTACGAAATGAAGTTTTATCAGAATCTTGTTCTTAAACCGCGTGTATGCTTCCTTATCCATAATAACCAACAAAATCTCATCATATCACAGTTTTAAGGTCATCAAAGAAAAGCCTTCTGTACCAAATCACAAAAATCAAAACTTAAACACCATACCCTAATTTTTTTCCACAGAATCCTACAAATCATCACGCCACAAAATCAATAGCTACAAAAACGAGAAAAACAACAAAACAAACACCGAATTCGCACCACGTAAAACGAAGCACAACACCATAAACGAACACCGCAAACAACAAATCAACAAACACCACGAACATTGACACGATTAACACCACAACAACACATAATCACAACAAATCTTAACACAAATTAAACCTTCAAAAAAGCATCCAAACCCAACGATTAACAAATCTATCGACGGAAATCATAACGAATCCAAACATCAAACAATCAGACATACAACCGATAGAAAAACGAACGGCGAACAAGATTAAGAGCACGAATCGATACAATAGCGTTTGTAAGATAGCGTTTGATAATTTTTCTCACCTTTTGCTTTTTTAGGTCGGTGCGTAAAGAGGCTGCAATAAGAACCCTAGAGTTGCGAGCAAAATGTTCTCAGTGACGGTGATCAATCATCGTAACCTTTTCTTTTCTTTTCTTCCTTTTTGCTATTTATATATATTTGAATTAAAGGACAGGAGGTTTTGTGAGAAATTGCTTTTAAGGCCCCTGAAGTTTTGCCATATTGCAAAAAGAGCACACAGGTTAGTAGAAATTGTATATTCGCCTCGTTATTTAGTAAAAGTTGTATATTCGCCCCATGATTTAGTAAAAAAAATGTTGGATTTTTCATGTAGGGGGGTGTTTGGGATTGTTTATTAAAGTTGTGTTTGGTAAACTAGCTGATAAGCTAGCTTATGAATGAATTATGTTTAACAAGGAATAGCTTATGAGTATGTAAAATGATCAAAAAGGGTAACTGGAGATATAATAATTAATATTAATAAGGGTATAATAGGAAGAAGCTACAAAATGCTTCCGAAACGCTAGTTTCAATAAGCTAGCTTATGATGCATCCAAACATGTACTGGCTTATAAGCTAGCTTATTTTTGCCAAACACGGCCTAAAACTTCTTATTTGCTTATAATGGAGCCAACTAGCAAATAGGAAGTTTTGGTTGTTTGGATAAAAGACTTATAATGGAGTCAACCAACAAATAAAAAGTTATGGGTGTTTGGATAAAAGGCTTATAGTGGAGCCAAGCTCTAACCATCAAATAATAAGTTTTTTAAGAAGTCAAAACCATTTAACTTTCAAACTAGAAATAAAGCAGATAAACATAAGTTGTTTTAAATAAGCAACCCGAAACACCCTCTGTACAAAAACATAAGTCACAATAAGTGATTTTAGAGAAAATTTAGTGGTTATTTCGTAACGAAATGTTAAACTATGATGGTTAATTTCCAATGATGAGAGACATGTTGTGATGGTAAAAGTATTTTAATGCATTATATAAAGCGCTAAAAATGTATGTCATATGTATAAATTATAATATACGTATATGTTTTCAATTTATTATCCAATAAGATAATAATATTAAAAAATTACATTTATATAAGAAAAAAAAATCATATCTATTTATATCATATAAAGAGTCTAAGATCAAGTATTTAAAATAGAACTTATAAGAGTTTTACAACTTCGTTTTAACTGTGAGTCTATGACATGTAAAAGTGAGTGAAGTGATTAGGTAAATATGTAAAAGTGTAAATCCAAATTTAAAAAGTGTAAAGCACAAATACTAAAAAGGTATAAACATAAAGGAAAAAACCCATGTTATAAATCTTTATCGTAACAACAGAGATGTGTCGTACATTTTGTGTTTTGCTTTGCTTTTAATAAATACGATCATATTATGATGCAGTTATTATTCCTTACCGATAGAATTAGGTATAAAGTAGATTTCAGACACAAGCCTACACCACCCATGTTGGTTCATTACTTATTCTTAATTACTAATTAGGCAAGTGGGCCTAAACCAATCGAGAAATAAACCTTTTAAAACTTACGAGAAGTATGTACCAAGATACTAAAAGTCAAATCAGTTTATTATTTTTCAATGTTGAACCAGTTACAACTTGAAAAACTTGTTACCAAACAAGGTCCGGCTCCAAATTGGACACCATTTTGTGAACCAATATGTCATTTTGTTTGGATACGAATAGGTATTTGAGTTGATGGTTAAGACAATTTTTCTTCTCAAAACCTAATTTCTCATGTTCTAATGATTAGCAACTATAAGTTTGAATGAAGTTACCAAGTATTTTTTGAATAATCTNAGACTCCATGTTGCTAAAATATTAAAAAAGTAAAAAAAAAAAAAAAAAACTGGTTAAAAAGACCGTCTTTTGGGACAAGTTACAACTAGGATTGACAATGCTAGTTAAAACTTAGTTTTGATCGCTTCTAATCATATGACTACAACGTAGTTCATGGGAGGGCATGAGAAACCGTTTTATGAGAAATGGATACCATTAGGCTGAGATACACCAAGATAAGATGCATGGGATCAATGATTCAATTCTTTTCTAAATCGCCATTTCTGATAGGGCATGAGATTAAAAGTGATCAATGGTTCATATTCACTTCTTACGTTTCTTACGTTAAACTCAACTTCTCATGCCATCATTCGCCCACAAAGAAAATAACAAACATGTCCCCAAACACTTTTTTGCTCCCCATATGTTACTAGTTCATGTCTCTTCAGAGTACCACAAGGTTTACCTATTGTTAACTTCAATGACGCATAATATTAACCAAGTACACACAAACTGACTCGAACACCCAAGGTTAAAAAGCCTGCTTCTGGACGGTATCCCAAGTTGTAGAGAATCAACTATCCAACATTAGAAAACATGAAACTTGAGGTTCCTCTTCCCCAGGTTCGAATACAGGCGCTAACAGAGCTCTTGCAGGCACATAGATTCACATACAATGACTTCAGGCCATTCATAGTCTTTGAGAGGATTAGCCGGTATACATAAGCTTACCCCCAAAAAATACAGAAGGTAAGGTCCGGTTTAGTATTAAAGCAAACTCCAATTAACCGAAGAAAATATATAGAGCATTCACGATAACAAGAATCCTAACGGAGCGCAAATAAACGTTACAGATGAACGAAAACAACTATATGATTGTCGTCACCTCACACCCTTACAGGCTATAAAATGTTTTTTTACATTCACAATAACAAGTAGTATAAGATGATTCGAAGGATGAAATTTATCGCCTCAAAAAGAATATCGATGGAGTACCTAAAGAGTAACTAAACTCGAAAGTACTAAGCTGAAGTTGAAGTCGAAGTCTATATCATATGTCCCAAAATACAAAATAGACGCGCATACAAAATTACACC
This sequence comes from Carthamus tinctorius, assembly GCA_001633085.1. Taxonomy (NCBI): domain Eukaryota; kingdom Viridiplantae; phylum Streptophyta; class Magnoliopsida; order Asterales; family Asteraceae; genus Carthamus; species Carthamus tinctorius. The sequence continues at coordinate 2,086 of LUCG01015014.1, read as the reverse complement.
ACGGACACGTATCTGAAAAAGAAGCACAAATTATTATATTAAACATAATAAAAGAAACTATCATATTAAACATTATAAAAGAAACGAAACAGTTCGTTGTACAGCAGATCGTGAAATATCGTTGGTAGTTAAATAAATACTCTCTCTGTTTCAAAATAAATGCCCACAAAGAAAAAGAAAGTTTTAAAACGGGAGCTTCAAGGGAAAACAGAGGAACACTCTAGCAACCCTTCATCTGGACCGTATGCACTTGTACATGGAAGTAAATTAAGTTGTTTTTTGGTTTTTAAGTACATATGCATATTACAAATTACATTTATGCACAAGTGCATACGGTCAGATAAAAGGCTACTAGAGTGTTCCTAAGTTTTCCCTTTTTTCTAAGATTTCCCCTTGAAACTGATCCTAGTTTTAAATGTGTAATTATTAACAATTTTACCCTTAATAGTAGAAGAAGCAATGAATTCCCTCGATTCATAATTAAGGGTAGACTTGGAAAGTAAAACTTACTTTTGAAAGCATACAATTATTTTGAGACAGATTGAAATAGAAATGTGGACACTTATTTTGGGATGTGTAACCCACTATTAGACATGGCAATCTCACACATATTGAGCCAGGTTTTGGGTTGAGTTGGACGATATAACGACCATACAAGTCGCTTCACTTTCTTATCCAATTAAAGCTAAAAAAGGCATTTCACATAAGAATGGGTGTTACTTTGTAATATTTCATGCAATCAAGTTTTTTATCAATTAGAAAATCAAACCAAAATCCAGCTAAATTAATCCTAATGCATTTGATAAGCAGATGGGACAGGACCAGACCCGAACCCGGACCCGGACCCACAAGAGTAGGATAGGCGGGAGAAAGAACTGTAAAAGGTTTTAGGGTTTAACCTGATATGGGTAGTTTAGTAATTTACCAATCTTTTCTTATCTCCTTTATTTCTGTTCACCTCTTTTGCTGGGACAAAAACACTTCATTTTTGTCCTAGTCTAATTTCGCACCGAACATGGGACAACGGTTTTTGTTCAGGCTTGTTCTGCTTACCCAATGCACCCAAAAACCCCCGCTTTTTGCACGTTATGCACAAAAAACAACCATGATATAGTACGAGTGTGGATATAATCAAGGACTCGGCAAGTACAAATAAATGGACCCAATCTCCCAAGGGGGAGCCCAATCAGCCTTTGGCATGGTGTCTAACACTTCTGTGTTAGGAAGACCCAGGTTTAAATCCAAAAAGACACACTTGTCCTTTGTGTTCAGGCCACATGTCCACCTTCCGAAAAGGACAATTTGTCCAGAACGTGCGGAGAGGCACTTGTCATGGTCCTCGTGGATTTGAGGGACTAAAGGTGTCGATACCATGGGTGTGTGCATGTGTGTATAAAGTTAAGTAATACCCACCTGAAGGAGTTGCATGAAGCAGGAAACATCTTGAGTCGACTTAGTGACGTGGTGTAAGCACTGCCAATCAAAAAAGAAGACTGTGAGCGGAAATTAAACAAACCCCAGTTAAAAAAAATAAAGTGAAAGACAAAATAATAGGAGCTCAAAATAATGTGCTTCATAAAGAATAAGAGGGNCCCCCCCCCCCCCCGGCGCGCGCGGGGGACGGCGTCTTTCTATGCACATACAAGTGAAAGAATTGCATCTCAATTAAGCTATGTGTAATGGACATCCTAAGTAACAGTTTCCATAAAATGATCCCTCAAATGTTCCATCTCAATAAGAAGGCTACTGAATAAAGGGAACCATGCTCTTGACTTAACATGGCTGACTAAATGAGCACATTTTCAGGGTTCCAGCTTCAAAGAATGGTGCTTTTGTTGTTAAGGGAGGGACTCCAAAATACACCTACACACATACATACNTGAACTCAATTTTGGTTGTGAACATGAGGACGAATCTCAGCCACTCATCCGGTCAATAAAGGCAGCTTCGACCGTGTCCCTTCCTTTAATAATCTCCACCCTCCCATGAATCACGTCAATCCTCCGTGATCGCGTCCACCGTGACCGAAGATGTGTGGCCGAGATTCGTCCTCACGTTCACAACCAAAATTGAGTTCACATTTGAA